>JAJOOR010009395.1:0-49671 GCA_036250505.1 Solanum acaule
TGGGTCTATTGATTATGAGCTAATAATATGATATTAATGTGTAGATTGTTATGGGCTATTGATTTATGTATTGTTCTATATTTAATTATGAGGAATTGATGGTCAATTGTGTTATATTGGATGTTGGCCTTGAATGGGCAATTGTGACCTAAGGTCTATGATGATGAAGTTGTGAATAGATTATTGATTCTAGTATTTTATATATATATGTTGTAGATGTTAGAATTGTGAGGTTTGAGCCCTTTGAAAGTGGGGAGGTGTTTACCTTGTAAGCATGTTGTGATCATGGCCTTGTAGGCAAAGTCGGATGATTGTTGTTTTGAGTAATGTTGATTATGTGAAGGTAATGCGATATGATGTGAATTTGTGTATGGTCTAAAAGCATGAAAGGTGACCTTGTGAAGAGACTTTATGTGTTATGCTTGGTTGTTGTCTTCTTTGAATGACTTATAATGAAGGTCAGGTTAGTAAAGACTATGTTTACCTACTCTCACACCTAATGAAGAATGAATGAAAGAATGTGAGAATGAATGAAAGAATGTGAGAATGAATTAAAGAATGTGAGAATGAATGAAAATAATGGGTGTTAATGCTAAATGAATGAATGTTGGGTCTATTGTAAGGATAGTCTCATAATGTACTCCTTTAAATGAATGGGGTTCCTAGATGAAAGGTTTTCTTGTCTTTGAATCCAAGAGCTTCCTAAAGGAATGAATGATGGTCCTGATGGGTATTCCTTCGTGAGTTGAGATGAGAATACTTAGTAGCAATCCTTAGCCCTAAATGAATGAATGTTGGGTCTATTATAAGGATAGTCTCATAATGTACTCCTTTAAATGAATGGGGTTCCTAGATGAAAGGTTTTCTCATCTTTGAATACAAAAACTTCCTTAATGAATGAATGAGGGTTAGGATGGGTATTCCTTCGTGAGTTGAGATGAGAATTCTTAGTAGCAATCCTTATCCAGCTAATTCTTCCAACCTTGAACAATGATGAAGGGGGGAAGTATTTATAGACAGGTTCCAAATTCTTGGTGGAAAACGGATGAAATCGAATAAGAATGAGGCCCATTACGGAATTCAAACTCGAAAATCCTTTCACAATTCAGGGGAGACACTTTTTATCTAAAATTTCAACCATTTTCGGAAGAGGAAACGGGAGATAGAGCCTCAGATCGGTTCCATTGTCCTTGGATGTAACGTGGCCTCATCTCGTGCTGGCGAGGATGAAACAGCAGCTGGAATTGCGGAAAATTTGTACAAGATTGTATTAGCTTGAGGAAGGAGACGTGTTCTCTGTCTTTGGAGATGTTGGGATTTTTCTGTCCATCTATTTTGACGTCGTTTGAGAGACGTTGAGACGTCGTGCAATTGTTGTGACTTGTCATTTCTGGGCTCTCTGCCGTTGAGGACATCGTTTGGTGTAGCTCGCATTGTGTTGGGATGTCATTTTGTTGCTTCTCTATGATTGGCGTCGTTTGCTCGTTCTTAACGCAATAGTTGATATCGTTTCCATCTATTTGGCATCATGCCATCGTCACTTCTTCTGTGTATTGACGCTGTTACTGCTTTTTCGTGTTGAGAAAGTTTGAACTTTCTTCTTTCTTTATTGATACAAGAAATGGGTTGGGTTAGGTTATTGAAAGAGGAAATGGGTTGCTGGTTGAATCGAAAAATAGAAGGGGAATGGGCTGTTGTTCAGTTGGAGGAATTGGTATTAAGGAAACTTGGGTTGTGTTGCACTGGGAGTCGGCTAAAGGTAATAAAAAGGCCCAACAATTTTGGTCTTTGACATAGCTATGTGAAAAACTAATTTAGCCAAATTGAATTGAAAATGGCCAATTGAGATTACAAACTTAACCAAATTGAATTTCATTTGCAAATTTGGCTAAAATCTAAATAAGATGAATTAATATAATTAATTTAGGAGCTTCTCAAACTTAACAAAATAAAATAATTAATTCAACTATAATCCAATTAATATTTTAAAAATTAACCATAATTTAAACTAAACTATATTAATAAATTATACAAGTTAAAATGTAAAATCTTTTAAGGTGACTTTCTAAGATTCATCAATATACTAATTATATCCATAATTATATGAAATATATTTATCGCTTAAAAACTATAGGACCCGACTGAAATTATTTAAAATAACCTTGAAACATATTTGAATTTTATAAAGCTAATTATTCTAAATCGTTTAAAAATTAAGAAGTTCGGAAATTAATTATTATCGGGGAGGGTCAAATTGGGTGTCAAACAATGGGCTCCGTGGTATTCACTTAGCATTTGGTTATCAACAACCTTCTTTTCTTTCCTCTTTCACGTCCACATGTTTCATCTGTACAAACACTACCAAACACATTATATCCACATAAATACACTCGATTCTAGTATCAATTCTTAGTTTTCAAGCATCAGATGTTCCAAGATTTCGTGGCACATCAGTAACACCCCGTAACTAGAAAGAACTAGACTTAGAAAGAGCCATTTTTGGAAAGAATGAAAATCTAGAAAATTTAGTTAAGTAATGTTAATTTTGAGCTTTTGGTCAACTTCAAACGACCATAACTCCTAGATCAGGATGATTTAGGTGTGTTTAGAGATATCGTAGGAAAGATCTTGGAATAATCTTTCCAACGCCGCTGAGTTTGCACGATTTCGAGTTTGTATGAGTGAGATATGTCTATTTGAAGTTGGGATGTTTAAATAAGGAAAGTCTAATCCGGATTTTAGAAGGACATTATGGTCTTTTCCATACCCCATGACTTAATTTCGTTTTTTGGTAATTAATTGGTGTCTAAACTGATAGGATTCAGTTTATGTTTTTGAAAACTAAGTTTGGGTTTAGAGAGAAGAGAAAAGAAGAGGAGAAGGAGCAAGAATCGTCAAGATCTTCAAGAATCGCTTGTGGATTTTGTCAGGGGGTGATCCCTACAAGGTATGTGAGATCACATAGCGTTGGTTTAGTTCACCCATGTGCCAATCATGATTTATTTCAGCGAATTTAAGTTCTTGAAGCTTAGAAATTTAGTTCTTGATGGGTTTGTTGAAGTTCCTTTGAATTCTTGATTAGTTGAAATTGTTGAGGAATTATTTGATCTGAATCCATGATTTTAGGTCTGAACTTGATTGGAATCTATCATATATTGATGTTATAGTTTATTCTAAGTGTTTGGGGAAAGAACCAAGTCAAAATAGGGGGTTTAGAATTGAAAAACGAAGAAGAAATGTCGGAGCGCCTGGGCCCTGGGGCGTCGCTCCTCTCAGAGCCCCAAGCAGGGCTCTCTGAACTTTTACCCCTGAGAGGCGTCAGAGCCCCAAGCAGGGTTCTCTGAACTTTTTGCTCTGGCACCCTACGCCTCTCAGAGCGCCAGGGATGCCAGTTAACCCAAATTCCCCCTTCTTTCCGTACTAGTTCCTTAGTAACGTACCTATTATTTCCAATCGATTTCTATACTCTAAGGTATGTCTAAACATCATGAAATCATCATAAAAATGAGATCATGAACCTTGAATCCATAATCCAAATCAAGGAAAGTTAAAATCAAAGTCAAGAGAAGTAAGAGTCAAGTCAAGTGAAGTTCTTAGAGTTTACCAAAAGTCTTTTCCAAATGTTTTAACTTTGTTTTAAGACTTAGAAGTTCAAGTTAAGTAAAGAGTAAAGATTGAAGTTCATTTCTTCAAAGAGTATATGGGAACTATGTATTCCCAAAGAGTTAAAATGTTTTCACATTTAAACAAGAAAAGGAAACCTTGATTTCCAAAGAGCCTTTGAGCTAAGTTTTCAGAAAAGAGTAAACACTTTCACAATTAAGCAAGAGAGGAAACTTTGATTTCCAAGATAGCCTTTGAGCTAAATTTTTGAGCAACTATCTCAAATCACAGAAAGAAGTATGTTTTTAAACATAAGAGATAGTATCATGTCTTGGGAGTAGTATTGAGCACCGATATGGGGGAAAGTTCAAACAACTCACAGCCCGCATAAACCATGTAGCCACCATGGATAGAAAAGGGTCATACTTTTTAGATGATTCCTTAGTGCTTTTAAGCATAGACTAGTGGATTCACTTAGTAGTTCAGGTTTTATACCCTCGGCAAGGTATAGGACGGCCCTGGCAGCGTGAGGAAAAATGATGAATCATCACAATAGCTCTTACGTGATGGTTATCGGTTAGATAAACTCCCACAGAAGTAATTGTATTCTTATATACACAGTTTATTTGTATTTTTACATACATTTCAGAGTGATATTGTATCTTTGCATACACACAGGATTGACATCCATGATTTCAACATCTTTTCTTTATATTGCACTTGTTTTATACTGTTTTTTATTGAAATGAGTTCAGTTAAGTTGAGTTAAGTTGAGCCACATAAGTTCTTTAGTTCCTTTCAAGCTTATGTCTTATTTTAGAATTCTCCTCGCATACTCGTACATTCAATGTACTGATGCCATTTGGACTGCATCTTCTTATGATGCAGACACAGGTAACTAGGATCAACATTAAGCGTTCGTTGATCCAGTTGAGCACTCAGAGTCTTGTGGTGAGCTTCCTTGCTTTCGGAGGATCCCTTTTTATTGCTCTTAGTAGCTATAGTCATTAGGATGTCGTGGGTCTTGTCCCAACATCCATCTCAGTTGTTTTAGAGGATTTATAAATAGACAATCAGTAGTTCATTTGTCATTATCTTGTTATTGACTTATGTTCAGATTTGGGTTGCCATTTTGGCTAAGTTAAATGTTTATTTTAAAACATTAAGAGTTTAGTTTGAGACAGTTGAGTTATTTAGCATTTGAATCCTTTTCTTAATGTTTAAAGTCTTCCATTGAGTAAGTAAGTCAGGCAAAGGGTTCGCTTGGGGACAACAATGGTTCTCGAGTGCCAGTCCCGCCCAGGGTGTAGGCTCGGGGTGTGACAGTAAATCCCCCAAAATGACCAAAAAATAAATAAACACACATAAGCAATACAAAAAACGCCTCCAAAAAATTTCGACTTCCACCAACAACCTTAGAATATCGTAATGAATAACAAAAAAAAACTTTACTTCTTTTCGTAACAGCCCGAAAATGGCCGAATATTACGTAAATGCCCCAAAATGGCCAAAAAATTAAGAAACACACATAAACAATACAAAAAATTCCTCAATTTTTTTTGACTTGCACCAAATACATTATAATATCGTGACAAATAATAGAAAAAAACTTTACTTCTTTTCGTAACTGCCCAAGAATGACCGAATATTACGTAAATGCCCAAAAAAGACAGAAAAATCAAGAAACACATTTAAACAATACAAAAAATGCCTCAAAAAAATTTCGACTTGCATCAATGACCTTAGAATATCGTGATGAATAATAGAACAAAACATTACTTCTTTTCGTAACTGCCTTAAAATGGCCGAATATTACGTAAATGCCCCAAAATGGCCAAAAAATCAAGAAACACACATAAACAATACAAAAAACGCCTCAATTTTTTTTGAATTGCACCAATGACCTTAGAATATCATAACGAATAAAACAACAAAACTTTACTTCCATTCGTAACTTTCTGAAAATGTCTGAATATTATGTAAATGCCCCAAAATGGCCAAAAATACAAGAAACAAACTTAAACAATACAAAAAACGCCTCTAAAAAATTTTGACTTGCACTAATGACCTTAGAATATCATGACGAATAACAGAACAAAACTTTACTTATGTTCGTAACACCCCGAAAATGGCCGAATATTACGTAATTACCCCAAATTGGCCGAAAAATCAAGAAACACATATAATAAATACAAAAAAGTGCCTAAAAAAATTTCAACTTGCACCAATGAACGTAGAATATCATGACGAATAACAGAACAAAATTTTACTTCTTTTCGTACCTACCCGAAAATGGCCAAAAATTACTAAAATCCCCTAAAATGGCCGAAAAAACAAGAAACACACATAAACAATACAATAAACGCCTCAAAAAAGTTTCGACTTGCACCAATGACCTTCGAATATTGTGACGAATAACAGAACGATACTTTACTTCTTTTGGTAACTGCCCGAAAATGGCCGAATATTACGTAAATTCCCCAAAATAGCTGAAAAATCAGGGAAAACACATAAACAATACAAAAAACACTTCAAAAAAATTTCGACTTGCACCAATGACATTCGCAGATCAGGTCAATAGTAGGAGTAACACACTCCATAAATCTTACCAAGTAAAGATCGATACTATTATAGTAGTCGTATCATGACCCTTTTGGATATACACTCAATATATGAAGTTATAATAGAGGTTATGACCTCAACTAGTGCAACATCATTTTTCATTATTTGCTAAGCAACCCAAACATGTTATCACAACTTTACTAATTGTAGTTTCCAAAGTTACATGTTCCCTATCTAGCCATCTTTTTAATCGTTCCACTTTAAATTGTCAAATCACTCCAGATATTGTCTATACCACACAAGTACTAATCCCACTACTAGATGACTAGCCTAAAACAAGTATAAGATTCTTATGAAGTCCCTTATACCATTGTGCAACCTAATCATCCAAATATCCTCCAAATGTTTTGTCAAGTCATCACCTAACTCAATTTATTCGAAACATTAAGCATTCCAAATTTGACAACACATCCTTCCCATAAGTCTATCACTTTCAAGTTTGTAATAAATCTAACATCCAAAAGACATATACAACACACGAAATACTCACATGAGGAACTACACACGAATCATCACATAAGTGACAGAGAATGGAATGAAGTGATAAAAATCAGAATGAACAAAGGATGCATAATCGAGATTCGAAAAGTGATGATTTTTCCTAAAAGTCACCATAGCCTCTCGAAGATCAGTACAGACGTGTCCGTACCGATCCTCGAGACTCTACTTAGACTCGACTTGTATACATGTGAGACCTATGAACCTATGGCTCTAATACCATTTTGTCACGACCCAAAAATGAACGTGATGACACACGTCTTATCCCACAAAGACAATTCAGCCTAAACCCAAATATCACAAAATGCGAAAGTAAGACATATTGAAATTTCAAAATATTACGAGTGTAGATAACTAAGTCAACTTAATAAAACCCCAAAAACCTGGTTGTCATGTGTATAAGCCTCTAAAGTATTACAATTGATTAAAAAGAAAAACACAAGTCTCAAATGACATTGTTTCTAGAATAGAACAAGATCATAAATAGGAGTAAGAAGGTTCGCTGAAATGACTAAGAGCTACCTCACAAATCTCTAAGAATCCGTGGAAAAGACGAAAGAGAAAGTATCACAACGATCCAGGCTCATAACCTACAAAAATGAAGAAGCAATGGGTGAGTACCTAACCACACGGTATCAGAATACAAGTACTCAACCAGTAAACTTCTAAACACAGGCTAAGGGAATATAATACGCGTACTCCTTACACCCCATCCGAACCTCCACAACTACAACCTACATAACACCAGCCCAACCTAACAGTTCACAGTTTACAAAGCACACAACTCAATAACAACACTCCAACAATTTCATATTCTCAACAACAAGTTCATTATTCATCAATCACAAGTTCTATAGAAAGACATTCATAAGATCAACAGCAATAGACAAGATCAAGTTCACCAATGATAAAGATGTGCAATGAAATGCAATGAAATGTTACGTATAGTGATTCATGTCTGACCTAATGATACACACCACTGTCTCTCAATCCGGGACCCATGGAGGACATATTTGTCCATGCATCCGTCACGGGGTGCCACACGTCCCTCGATAATAGAATCCATTGCGGCGTGCGATACGTCCCTCGAAATATAGTATCCGTCGCGGCGTGCGACACATCCCTCGAAATGGTACATCCTTTTTAATTTCTTACTCTTTCTCAATTCACATAACACTTGTCACAATCATGTCTCAGAACAATGCGAATGACATGTTCACATAAATAATGAGGAGATGGCAATTTTCATAATAATGCACAATTCACAACAACACAATCATGATACAACATCAACAATGAGTCAACAAGCCTTTCAAACCATTCTCAACACATAACACACCAACAATTAACCACATTGCCTTTTATTACCCCATTATAATCATTAGAATTAACAATATGGACAAGTCAACCCATCACCAAGTATCATTACCCTCAAACACGTATTACAAGGAAATACACGAATTACATACACTTAACAAGGGTTTAGAAATCCACTTACCTCAAACAATCGAATGATTACATTGGGACTTGAGTCTTCCCCTTTCGTTGAGCTTCCAAATCAATGCAATCTATTCAAGTACATAGTTACAATAAGATTTCGAAACTAACAACACCCATATTACTACATGCTTAGCCTTGACCCAAAAACTCACCCAAGCCTATCATCAAGTTCTTAATCTCAAGCCAAGTGTTAAGTCTTAATTCCTCCAAATAACTTAGCTTTAATAATATTCGTATAATATAATACATCTAATATTTAATTACCTATTTCAATATAGCAAAACTTGAATTATAGTGTGATAATTATAAGAAGGATCAGTAAAATAATTAAATCTTGTAGAGGAATATGGTGTTGCAAAAATGACCAGCTCATTCGCTGGGCACTGCCAATTGCAAACAAGATTACCCTTTCCTCACCTTATAGCTCAATAAATACCTCAAACAATAAGCCTAATCATTACCACAATTATAAAATCAGAAATACACCATCATGCACTAATATTAACGTCACTAACACTTGTCCTCAACAAATTGAATTTTACTTTCTTCACCCACTTAGTATGGCAGCAATTATTAAATATATATATATATAACACATATTAAAGGTTGAAGCTATATTACCTGACAATAGATCTTGTTTCAATGCCGCAGCAGGGGCATCTGCACCTAGCTTTCCTTTCTTTTTTTCTCTCTCTTCTTCACACACGGGTCATGTGGTAAGGTATTAAATAAATTATGGGCTTGTGTCATTAACCACCAACTAATAAAAACTAATTATTTAATAAATACCCACTAAGTAAATAATCATATTTAAACGAATGGTTCAAGATTCTACTTCAAAATTTATGGAAAGGGCCTTTTATGAAAAAGGGATGGCTATTTCACAAAATGCCCTAACGGGTCATTACAATCTAGTTCGGATGGACAAAAATATTGTTGTTATCAGTAATAAGTTGGAGGAGATTCTTCCACCTGGGTTCTTTGCTGTGATGGAACATCTTCCCATTCACCTTGTTCATGAAGCCCTACTAGGAGGTCCAACTCAATATAGGTGGATGTATCCTTTTGAGCGGTAAGTAACTATAACATATTTATTCTTATATTTCATAAACTGTTCATATATATTTTGAAATTATATATCGAATATAAAATTTTACAGGAGCATTGGCAAGTCTAAAAGGGGTATTAAGAATAAATATAGGGTGGAGGGCTGTATGGTTTAAGTATATCTAGCTAAAGAAAGAACCCACTTTTGTTCTTACTACTTTGATGATTATGTGTCATATTTGAGAAACTAACATAATCGACATGATGATACTGAGAATGATCCTGCAGTACAATCATTATCAATCTTCAACCAACTAGGTAAGGGTTCAAAAAAGCGTACATTGCGCAAACTTAACGAAAAGGAGAAAAAAATTGCAGAGCTTCATGTCTTGTTGAATTGTCAAGAAGTCCAACCCTTCTTAGTGTAAGAAAATTAAATATGTAAACACCATATTCAACTCCGATTTTATCAAGGAAACTAACTGTATTTTCAATGTGATTCTACAGTTATTTTGTGAGCCAATATGGTCATGATCAAGTGTTTCCAACATTTGTAACATGGTATACTAATTGAGTAAGTTCTTTAATATAAACACCTATTAACAAATTATAGTACTCTTCTTTCTACTAACATTGGTTTTAATTTACTAACCATATATAAGTCTACAATTCAGAAAATGCCACCACATTTGATCAAATTTTCAGGGATATTTCTTGAGGACCAATTACAGTTCATACAATGTCAAAATATAATGTAAATGGTTTTAAATTTGCCACAGAGAAATACTCAAAGAATAGAAAAACTAATAATAGTGGTGTTTTGGTTGAAGGTGATGATGGAAATCAAAATGAGAATGTTGATTATTTTGGTGTCTGACAGGAGATTCTAGAGTTGGAGTATTCGGGTTGGCCAATCAAAAGAATAGTACTTTTTCAATGCAAGTGATTTGATTTAATTGCAAGAGGTACGAGGGAGCATAAGCAACATAATATCATTGAAATCAAGCACACTAGGAAGTATGAGGCTTATGATCCTTTTATTATTGCACATAATGCTAAGCAAGTGTACTATGCTCCTTATCCGTTGCGTAGGGATACGTGTGATTGGTGGGTTGTAATCAAAACAAAGCCGATGGGGTGAGTCCAAGTTGAGAATGAATTATATGTTGCATATCAAAATGAAATATCAAGTGTTCATCAAGTAGTGGATCCTTAGTTAGAAATAAATTTGGAGCATCTTGATCACATTTTAGAAGAAGTTAATAGAGAAGAGTTAGATATTCCTAAAAATATGGAGGAGGATGAGGAGGAAACTTTCGAAGAGGATGAATGGATAGATGACGAGGAAACTTCTGAAGATGATGCATGTGAATGGATAGATGATGAAGAAACTTTCGAAGAGGATGAATAACTATTTGTATGTTGTGTTTATTATTTTTAGCTATTGATATTTGAGTATACTTTATATTTTAGTAGTTTCAAATTATTTGTTTTGAATATCTGGCTTTGGTGGTAAAATAGTTTTAGCGTTTGTTCAATATTGTGATAGACTATTTGGAATAAGCCTTATGTTATGATAACTTTGTTTGATAGATTTGTTCAACATTGTGACATTTTTTGTACTACTATCTTTTAATGTTTATCTTTAATTGATATAGATGGTAGACAAAGAAAAGGGTAAATAAAAAATATCCTCTAATCCAAAAAAGAAATTTAAGGTCAATGCTATGGGAAGGACCACTGGGGTCGTGATATCTGATGAGCCCTCTCAAGTTAATATTTCAAAACGAGCCTCAGTTTCAGCTACTCTCACTCGGTACACCAGTCACATAATGCCTCTACTCATGTGGCTCCACAATCTGGTTATTCTATATCTACACCCACTGTGGTACCTAGTTCGGGTTACCAAACATTGCAGGGCTATTCACATCTTGGTTGTGAGTCTACTATACCATCAGCTAGTGCTAGTCAGTGCAATAATTTGAATACTAATAGTGGATCAATTGGACTTTCCAATCTTTTTCTTGAGGCCAATGGCTCAGAGCCTAATACTCCCACCACCCAACACTCAGATGCACATGGTCCTCAACTAGGCGATAGAGACAATTTCTAGAGAGACTCGTCATCGAGCCTTTAGTATACAAGTATGATTTAATTATGTTTCATATTTCATTTATCTATTTATATTTTAATTGATTGATTATTTTTTATTTACCCTACTTTGTCAATGAACTTGTATTTCAGGTTACGTCCGGATGTGGGTATGGCAAAGATTATTTTAAAGTGCATCGGAACTCACTATAATGGTGTGTGTCCGAATTGGAGTTCGATTCCACTTAACACCTAGGGGCAGATGTTAAACGAATTTAAGGTAAGAATGTATATCAATTAAATTCACATCATATACATTTAAATTCGATATTCATTTGAACAATAAATACTTAGTTATTTTTTTTCATGTAAGGAAACCATGGAAAACACATAATTCACACAAGACTTCCAAACAAGGAAATTCTAGAGAAACTACTTGCCTCAAGCTTGAGTAGGAGTAGAAGGAAAAAGATGAGGGTATCGGGACTTCATATTGGCCTCAGCCTCCCAAGTATCACCCTTAACTAGATGATTTCTCCACAAAACCGTTACGGAAGCTACTTCCTTGTTTCTCAATTTTTTGACTTGTCAGTCAAGAATTTCTACCGAAACTTCTTCATAGGAAAGACTTTCATCAACACCTAACCCTTCTAAAGGAATAATGGTCACCGGGTCCCCAATACACTTTTAAAGCATAGAAACATGAAATATCGGGTGAATCAGAGCCAACTCATTTGGCAAGTCCAAATCAAAGGCAACATCCCCCATACGCTTCAAAATTTGATATGGGCCTACAAACCGGGGACTAAGTTTTCCCGTTTTGCCAAACCTCATCACACCATTCATGGTGAGATTTTCAAATAGACCCAATCACTAATTTCAAATTCTAACTCCCTTCTCCTCACATCGGCATAATACTTTTACCTACTTTGAGCCATTTTCAACCTCTCTCTAATGAACCAAATTTTCTCAATGGCCTCATAAACTGACTCGGGACCAATAAAGGCAACATCACCTACTTAAAACCAACCAACCAGAGACCTACATCTCCTACCATAAAAGGATTCAAAAGGTGCCATACCAATAGTTGAGTGGTGACTATTATTGTAGGCAAACTCTTTTAATGGCAAGTGGTCGTCCCAATTACCCTTGAAATCTATAACACACACCCTCAACATATCCTCTAAAGTCTGAATGTTGTGCTTCGCTTGACCATCCATTTGAGGGTGACAAACGGTGCTAAGCTTCACCTTAGTACCAAGCCCCTTTTGGAATCCATCAATAAAGGATCAAGGTTTTGTTTAAACTTCATATCTACCAAAAAAGATGATTCGGAGCCCTTATGAACCGTGAAACCCCTTTGGGAGAATCTACTAGTTGGACACCTAATCGGGCCAATCTATGCACATCACAGACTAACTCTTTATTTCCATCCTTTATGTGAGTCACACTACCCATGGATAGTCTACTAAGGGTATGCACCACCATATTAGCTTTTCCGGGGTGGTAGAGGACACTCATGTCATAATCTTTCAAAAGTTCTAACCACCTTCTTTGTTAGAGATTCAAGTCTTTTTGGGTAAACACATATTGAAGACTCTTGTAATTGGTGAAAACATCTACATGGACCCCATACAAGTAATGTCTCCATATTTTTAAATCAAATACCACCGCCTCTAATTCAAGATCATGAGTCGGATAATTCTTCTCATGTACCTTGAGTTGCCTTGAAGCATAGGCAATCACTTTACCTTGTTGCATGACCATACATCCTAACCCCACTCTAGAGGTGTCACAATAAACAACAAAGCCATCCGTACCCTGTGGTAAGGTCAGCACCGGAGTAGAAGTAAGCCTATTTTTCAACTCTATAGACTTTCTTAGCCACTACAGACTCATCAACCGAGGTAGAAACCGAAAAAGGCTCTAGTAACACTTCAGGGAGTATTTCAAATTTCATGGCTACAAAAGGTGTCACAAAGGACAAAGTGGTACCGGGGTCTAGCAAAGTATATTCATCAATAGAAAAAACTTGTAACATATCGGTCACCACATCCGGGAAGCTCTCTTGGTCTGCTCGGGATCGAAGAGCATAAAAACGGTTTTGCTTTTGAGAATTGGAGTTTGAACCGCTTGGAGGAGTTTGCTTATCTTCCCTTTCCTTGGTCGTAAGTGTTGGGTAGTTCTTTAATTGATGGCCAGTCTTACCACAACCATAACACACACCCAAACCGGCTAGACACTTCCCATCATGCTTCTTACCACATTTAGCACAAGTAGGCTTTGCCGTAGGAGTTCCCTTATCATACCCTCCTTGAGGCTTAGGGTTAGACACCCTATACTTGTTGACCATTGGGGAAGCACTAGAGGAACCTTGCTTGGAGAACCTTTGCTTGAACTTTTGTCTACCTTGCCCATCAAACTTATTATTGGAAAAGTTCCTATCACCGGTCCTAGACCTCTTCACCTCCCTATTCATCTTCTTAAGCTTTTGCTCCTCAATTTGTTCGGCATGAACCATAAGACTTGAGATATTCATACTTGGGATAAACATTGCCGAACGACATTCATTGACTACCAATTCGGACACTCCCATCACAAACTTATTCATTCAAGCCCTTGAGTCTGCCACCATGGTTGGGGCATACTTGTATAGTTGGGTGAACTTGAGAGAATACTCTTTCACACTCATCCCCCCTTGTCAAAGGTTTATTAACTATTGCATTTTTCGCTCCCTCAACTCTAGGGGAAAGAACCTATCAAGAAATGCTTCCTTGAATACCTCCCAATCTATGGAACCCACTCCTCTTTACCTCTCACCTTTCCATTGTTCGTACAAAATTTGAGCTACATCTTTGAGTTGGTAGGCGGCTAGCTCCACCTTCTCCTCCGAAGACACAACCATAGCACCAAATATCTTGCAAACCTCATTTATGAACCTTTGGGGATCTTCTTCCACCTTGGAACCAAAGAACTCAGGGGGATTCATCCTAGAAAAATCCCCCAAGCTCGAATCCCTAGAATTCATATTAATGTTTACCCGAGGCCCAACATCCCTATTGGTTTGCGTCGTTATAGCTTAGGCTTGAGTTGTCATGGCTCGGGTCAATGTTAGCAAAGCTGATCTCATCTCCCCATCCGTCATAACCTGAGGATCATTCGGAGCCTGCTCATCTTGAGGAGTTTGATTACCTTGAGGAACTCCTTGATTCACATTTTCCTCTTCCACCCTTCTTGCGTTATCCCTTCGTGTATTCATATACTGAAGACACAAGAGAAGGACTAAAAAGAAGATATTATAGAGTTACACTCCACGGAACGACTTAAGAATAATGAAGAAAGTGAAATTTCCTAACATCTTATAGCCTTTCACTCATAAATGTGGCGCACTTCACACTATGAACAAGACTCTACTAGACGTGGCTTATGAGACATCATCCTAGAATCATTCTAAACCTTTTGCTCTGATTACCAAGTTTGTTACGACCCAAGGGTACCCCCTAGATGTAACATGGCACATGGAACCCAAAAGGGGCCCAAGTAAGCCTTTTGGCATATCATCATTACATAAGTATAGACTAATAAAGAATAGAAACACATTTTCAAAGTCTTTAAGAAAACTTTCATAAAAGTAAAGCGGAAGTCTAGACATAATCTCATTAGGCCATCTACTACAATTGGAGTCTCAAAATAATAGGGTCACAACCTTTACAATAGAGAATATGAAAATTTCTAGTACAACGAAAGAAATGGAACAACGAAGTAACACTTGTGCTCAGATCCATGAGGACATACCACAAGCTTTGGAGAGACTCAATCCAAGCTTTGACTAGAAGGGACAATCACCTCAAATGCTGGAACCTACACTTTGTTAAAAGAGTAGAAGAAATATGGGTTAGTACAAGAATGCACTAAGTATGATAATCATGTACAAAATAATGGAAATATGCTAAAAAGGGACAATTTAGTTGAAGAGTATGCATTTTATAAATTTTGAGGACCATCATGAAAATTAGTATAAAAGCATAAGTCATAAGTGTAATCAATGTATAAGTCATCACATCATAATAGGAACCCACTATGAATACTCTCAAAGTCTACCTGTGCCATACATAAGTAAGATCCCATAATCCTACCTATGCTAAGTAAAACTCCTTAAGTCAACATAGTTAATACTTTACCTTCATTATTACTTTGAGAATTAACCTTAACCGACATAGACCATGTGAGCTAAACATGGAATCCAGTGTCATGCCCCACACCAAAAAGAGGTGTCCTACATGCCTAAGGTAGAACTAAATGCATTAGCTTTTCGGTGGATCCACTAGCTAAAGACATTTCAGGGCATATAATTAAGGGATACAGAGATTGTTACTAGAAATCCAACCTTACTTAACGGGGGAGCTTCCATCTCATGAGATTAACTTTAGACTCGGACTATCTTAATGGGAGAGCCTCTATCTCGTAGTCAATATCCACTTGGTGCTAAGCATTACTTCCCACAATTACATGTTTAGTATTGAATTGCATTTACAGGTATGAAGGAGTGTCTAAACCCTTCATCCAGCACAATGCACAAAATAGTTCATAGATTAAATAGGTGAGAATGGACTTTCAACCTTAGAATCATAACATAGTGAGAAGAACTTTTACATCGTGATCATTATGTGTTAATGAGAATGAACTTTCAATTAACACAATAATTAAGTTATAATCATGTTCATAAAGTGCATATACATGTAGTCCAAAATTTGGCATAATTCTTATGGCTTACCCATCTTGGATCAAAGATCACATTCTCCCAATCAATCTAGGGTTACTACATTCAACATGGATAATTATATGATCAAGAAACCTCGTTACAATAAGAACAATTCAATACAATTGACCTTACTACAATTCAGTCACTATGGAGTCATAAATTTAGGGTTAGGAGGACTTCATGGATTCATGGTGAATTTATCATAAAAACTTCTTAAAAACAGTAATTAAACCATAATATAAGATAATTAAACCTTTGAAAACAATTTGAGGAAGAATCCATGATTTGAAGAAAACCCTAGGTCTTTGGAGATTTTTCCTACTTTGAAATTGGAGAGCTTAAGGCTCCATGGAAGGAAGCATTCCATGGATCAAGATTACCATAACTTAATTGAATATTCCTCACGAATTTGGGAGGGAATGAGTTTGTTTTGGGGTCTTGAATGAATGAACTAATTGAATTAGTTTAGGGGTCTATTATGTATATATAGTTAGTTTTTAATTAGTATTAACGACCCTACTTAATTAATTAATTAACCCTAAGCCCCTCCCTTAACCCTAACTAAAACTAAATAACTAACTTACAGAGGTCAGTCAGGAAACCCCACCCACAGTTCGTGGGTGGGTCCACGAGCCGTGCTGGCAAAACGTGGTTTGCATCAGAGAGTTGGGAGATGCAAGGGAGGTCAAGCCTCAACCACGACCCTCACTTATGGGGAGTGGGTCCACCCACGGCTCGTGGGTGCCAATCCGTAGGTCAAGCTATTTTTGACAGCTTTTTGGGCAGCCTCTTGGTCCTCCTCAAGGACCCTTGTGTGGTCCTTGGGGGGTCACTCCTTGATATTTATACTAAAAAACACTTGTACTAATTAATGGAGGTTATTTTACGACTCTACTCTTTACATTAAACCCCATTTAGGCCACTAGTTTGCGTTTTAGGCTCTAGTTTAGTCTTCTAGTTTTAGGGGGCGTAACATTCATAGTGTTGGACTAGTTAGTCTTCATGCCCTATATCTCAATTTAGTCATAAATCATAACATCTAAAAGATCTATTTACAGTTCTTGATATTGAATTCGACTCTTTAACATATGAGGTTTTGATTCCTATTTTTGCAAGTGTATCTTATAATGTTAGTCATGCTTAGTATTACATGAACCCTATGAATTGAATATTCTTGAGATGAGTAGTATCGTTGAGTTTTGAGTATTTAGTTTTCTATATTTTTATTGAGATCCTTGAGTTGTTCATTTCTATATTTCAGCATGAACCCTATTATTGAGTAGTCATTGAATTCTTATTGAAAAGCTTTTAAGCAAAATATGATTGTATAAATTGAGTTTTTGAGAAAGTAAAGAGGAGTTCGAGAAATAGTATAAGCGAACAAAGTAGTCATATTGTTACATTGATAAAAGAACTATGATTTATGATTGGTATGACAGTCGAGTATGCCATCAATTTGTAAGAAGTATGACATCTAGATATGCCATCAATGTTTATGAAGTATGACTTTCCGAGTCATCAATGATTAGATCACAATGCACAATGCTTTTAAATTGTTCTTTTTTGAGAAAGTAAACCAATGTTTTAGAAAAGTATAAGGGTTTTCAGTTTTATATGGGTATCTTGGACTTGAAAGATAAGTCCATAAGCATACGTTTTAAATACAAGTTTTGAACAGAGTCTTTTAAAAGAGAATAAAATGTTTTCATATGTACTAATTGACAGTTCAGAAAAAGTAAGAGTATGATTGATATTTTTGAAAAGCACTTCAGTAATGTAATATGTCCATTCTTTGTAAAGGGTTGTTGAGAAAAATGAAAGGTAAAGTAATGTTATAGTCCCTTTCTTTGTAAAGGGTGATTGAGCATAAAGTTATATTGATTATTTTGGGAGTAGTATCGAACATCGAATTGGGTAACATTCTATTATAACTCAAAAGTCCCATAAAATTACATAGCCAGCATAGGATAGGATAGCAATAATTCTTCGTGCGACTCTTCACTGCCTCTGAGAAGGCCTATTAGATGGATCCATAGTTACAATATCATCCTATACCGCGGCAAGGTATAGGATGGCCCTTGCAATGTGGGCAAAACGTTGATTCATTGCTAGGCTCATAGTAATGGTCGGTTAGAGAAACTCCCCACAAAGTAAAGTATACTATTTTCATATTGCTTTTATTGCATATCTTATTGTAAAACTTAAATGGTTTTCATTTCATGTTCATGTATTAATTCATTTGAGTTGCTTTTAGTCATTCAATTCCATTTTTTATTCACCCATATTACATAACTCGTACATTCAATGTACTAATGTCATCCGACCTGCATCTTATTATGATGCAGATACAGGTGTTCAGGATCATCAACAGACCTTTTCGTTGAGATCAGTTGCACTGCAGATAGCTTGGGTGAGCTTCCTTGTATTCTTGGGGACTTTACACTTATTTTTTAGTCAGTTGTCGTGAGATATTGTGGCTCTTGTCTCGACATCCATCTTGAGTAATAGATGCTTCAGAGATAGATATAGTTGAGGAGTTATTCAGTATTTACTTTTACTTTAGATGCTTTTGCAAACTATAATAATTATGTTATTGAGTATTTTATAGACAGTTTGATTTGATTTTTTACTTTCAGTTTAAATGTTCAAAAATTCTGTTTTCAAGCCTTTAATCGCTTGAGTAAGTCTTCTGCCAAGTAGTTAGCCAGGCCAAGGGTTCGCCTGGGTATCAATAATGGTTCTTGAATGGAGGCCACGTCCAGGGTGTAGGCTCGAGGCGTGACAAACTTGGCATCAGATCCCATAGTTAAAGTGTCCTAGGATATCTATGAAGTCATGTCAATAGGATCTTATTTGTGATTGTGAGGGCTCCACTTCTATAAATGTAGGACTTAGACATTTAAGAAAAGTTTCCTTTTATCATACTCTAAATCATGCAATAGAAATGTGTCATGAGGAACTTATTCACACTTATGCATTTTTCAAATCCATTCGACTGCCCCTCATAGTGGCTAAAAACCAAAGCCCAGATCCTCATTGATGAGTTACTCTCAGTAAAAGTCTTTAGAAAGTTATGAGACTACATAAGGGTTAGAGAGAAGCCTGTGAGTGAGATTAGGTGCTGAGATTTGAAAAAATGCACTCTTATTCATATAAATCATGTGTTAGAGCTAAAATCCAGATGCACTCAAAGATTCTCTTCTCTAAACTTTATTCAGGTGAGACCCTTATGAGGGGTATGTGTTCTAGAATGTTTGGGTACTAATTTTCACCCGAAAGACAATATGAGTTGTGATGTTATAAGAAGTAGTATTAAAAGTTTCTAGAGTTAGAATAAAGCATACAGAGGTATAATAATCTAGGAAAGGGAGATAGTGATGAGGCAAATTATGTTGTTGTAGTCATGCACCTAGTAAGTTGTTAATGAGGAGTTTATGTAGATTTCATGATTGAGGTAGAGTAAGAGTTACTGGTATGGATGAGTTAGAGTATACTTAAACCACAAGGGAGTTTATGTTGATGTGTCATTGTGTCAGTGAAGACAATGTACAAGTGTTGAATAAAAGAGTAGAGTAGTCATAAGGTGATAGTTGTAAGCTAGACTTATGATTTTTAAGGGAGAGCCCCATGATATTTAGAGAATTGTAGAGCCAATTAGGCAATGATGTATAGTGAATGGGTAAATCGTACTTAAGGTATGAAATAGAATGTGACAGTAATTTGTAAATAGGTAGACAGGTAGACTGAGAGATGAAGATTGCCTACTAGTGATGAGATCTTAGTGGGCGAGTGTTTCTGAATTGTATCTAGTATTTATAAGTTAATATATAGTATGTGAGAAATTGTATTGATAATTATGTTTAGTACTAGACACTAATCCTGAATTTGAGATGAGTGTAATGATAAAAAAAGGGATGACAACATAAGGGTGATGATGTTAGTTTGACATCTAATCTAGTATGTTTGACATAAATTATGTGAGAATTTAAGGTGTTACTTTTTGATAAGTGTGAGTGGTACAATGTGGTATTATAACTCTTAGACGAGAGTAAGGGAGTGTGGATAATTCACTAGATTAGCAAGAGCATTAAGAGATGTACCCACGATCGTATGTAGTCAAATTAGGTTGCAATTAAGTTAATGATTTTTCATGTGTGCCTAGATAGTATATTTGAGTTGTCAATGTGAAATAGGTTGATGTAAGCATTATATTTCCCTTAAGAGTTAGATGAAGTGGCCTTATAAGCAATTGAGAAGAGTTTAAGAGAAGCATCTTAAAAAGAGGTCTTAGAAGGAAACTTAGTACCTGCATATGGACAGTTCAGTAGACATGATATAAGCCTTTCCTGAGTATTAGAGTAAAGCGAATGTAGACCAATTTAGAGATGATGGAATAGATCCAGCGTGAAGATTCGGTGGGTCTTCATGTTCCGAGGACCATCTCACCTTTACCTTGCTTTCTTATGCTTTAGTTTACAGATGTTATACGTGGTGCATGGGTTACATCTCAATCACTTCTTTTGATGTATTAGATTGTCTTATCAAGAATTTGATTAGACTTCCGCGCTTATTTCAAGCTCTTTTATAATATGAGATTTCCTACTTTATTTCTTGTATTTTCTATTATATTATGTAGTATGTATGTCAAGTGGCTTGTGTAGGCCTTCTCGGGGTCTTATACGCCCCATCATATCTAAGATGTACTTTTGTCATGGCAAGCATACGTCACGTATAAGTCTGAAACTTAAAAGAGAAGAAAGCAGTAAAGCATCAATGGCCTTGTCCTTGAACCAGGAGGACTCACCAATCCAACTAGCTAAGTTCGGAGTAATCCACCTAAGTGCTTTTAGGTAAAGGAACGACTTATCCTATATTATGAGACAATATAGGCAGAAATATGCATTAGTACGATGATTGTACTAAGTATAGAAAAATATGCATTAGCATAAACATGATACCATAATGAGTTAGAAATATGGATATGCAAGACCAAGTAAGGACGTAGTGAAGTTCGAAGCCAACTTTTGAAGCATATACAGGGTTAATGCATCTCAAAATCATAAAGAAAGGTTTTATAAAATCTTTGAAGAAAACATAGTTCATTTGTGGGATATTTACCATTAACCAACAATAAGACCATATGAGCTATAACATGAAATATGGTGTAACCCTCACAACAAAAAGGTGAATCTACTTGCCAAGCTAGGACTCCGTATCATTCCTTATTGCTATGGTGGATCCATTAGCTCACATTTAAGACAATCCTACGGAGGTACGTAGTTTGGGACAAGAAGATTGCTTCTAAAGATCCTACTTGTACTAACGGGAGAACCTCTATCTCGAAGTCTTCTCGATGATAAGTAAATCCCAACGGAAAAGACACAATCATAATCATATGATAGTCAAAGTACTTGGAAAGGCAACAATTACGACTATAAATCAAATCATAAGTTCATATTAAAATAGCACCTTTAAGAACCATAATTTTATAAAATTGTTTATCAGATAATTTGTTTCTAAGCATCTAAAACATGATTACTTTCATATGTGGGAAAACCTTTTAAAAATCTTGGATGATTACCTTAAAATCATCATGTAGTCATAAATCATTCTTTTCATAAAAATGCAGAGATTCATAGTCATGCTTCATAAGTTCAAAAGCATAATTTATATTCATAAAGTAGTCATATGCATTGGTTCATGTGTAATCAATGAAAATCATGTAATTGTATCAAATCGTGCCTAATAAAATTGAATATAAGTAATTAAATGAAAATAAATTGAACTCGTGGAGAATCACATAAAAGCCTAAAAGAATTGGGTGAAATTGAGTTGTATTGAGTTTTCTTTTGGGACCTAATGGATGAAAGGGATCCATAGGCAAATTCCCACATACCTTAGAAATCAAAGCCAAAAAGCAAAGAAGAAAGAAACCTTGAAGCTCTTGAAACCTTGGTTCTTCACCTTGGTGTTTGATAGAGAATAGGAGAAGAAACCCTTGAGAGAATTTGTGAATTTTGAGTGAATAGGAGGGAATGGGCTCGGTTTTGAAGAATAAACACGGTTATAGAGGTAGTTATAGGGTCAAAATGATATAGTTTAACGGTTAATTGAGTAGGAAAAGACAAAAACAACCTTAATTAAGAATTGTCGAAAGACCCCACGGTCTGTAAGACTTTTTACGGACCATACTCGTCAACTGTACAACAAACTGCTAGAACCCAAAATCCAGCCAACTTCCACGAAACCTTCCTACAGGTCACCATCCTTTCTACGACTTGTAGAGTCAATCGGTAGAGTCGAAGTTCAATTCCAAAAAATCTGTAAGTCTAGATTACTTCTATGGATCTATTCTGCGGCTCGTAACAATTCCTAAATTCATCTTGTTCATCTGTAGACCATTACCAAAGACATGACATTTTCCAAAACTTAACGTGGTTCCTATGACTACCTTCCTATGGCCCATAGAAATTCCTATGATTCATAGATGACTTCCATACAACCTGCTTCAATAAAATGTTTTTAAAACTTTTCCTTTCTAATCCGAATTTCCAATTTTTAAGGTGTTACATAAAGATAACATAAGCATTTTGGAACTCATAATATAGCAATACTATCTCCAAAACCTGGTGTCACATATACAAGTCACTAAGTCTTACAAAATATACTAGAGGAACACCTGTCCGGATGTCTCCATATCTAGAATAGATCAAGGACATAGTAAAAGAGTAAGTGAGTTCTGTCGGGATGACTAGAACCTACCTCACGAACTCTAAAATAAAGCCTCAGACAATAATGAGAATGGATGATCAAGATGATCCACACTCGTAACCTATATATACACATGTAGAAATGAAGGGAGTGAGTACCAAAGCAACAACACTAATCAACAATCAACCCTACCTAACCCTAAGTAAAGCGTAACACAAAACACAAGTATCCTAACACACCATACCAACCTCCACTTACTACAACCTCCACAAAAATAAGAATCAACCCATCCTAACAATTTGACAATTAACAAGAGGAACTCAATATAGGTAACACACCATAATCCCCACATCAGAGTCTTGATAGCAAAATAACAACCTTTCAAATTCAAGAAAAACTATGAGACATAGCAACACATTCATAAAGGTCAAATAATGATGATGAAGTGCAATGTAATATGATGCAAATGTCATATAGAGTGATTCATGTTTTTTCTAATGATACATACTCGTTGCACATAATCTCGGGACCAATGGGGGACTCACGAGGTCCATGCATATGCCAGAACCATTTCCTATCGACAAAACATTAATCTTCAAAACCATTTCCCATCGGCATGAACATCAATCATTAGAGCCATTTCCCATCGGCATATCAAGGATCAAAATATCATAATAGTGTATCAAAACTAATGCAAATAAGCGTGTTCATATGCATAATAAAAGTATGATAAAATTCAGATCAATAACTGATCACACATAAGCATTGCACATCATAGAAATAGTTAACATAAGTATCCAAGTCACTCATGACACATCACACGTTATCATATCAACGAGTTTATTTATCCCCACAAAATCATCTCTAACATTCGAACAACATTTGATAAAAAATATATACGAGTAACTTCACCATTCCCCATTGCTCTTAAACACAGAACAAGGCATACAAGGTTCAATCATATATCATATATTATTAAAATTGGGAACATCCAAAGTGCAAAGTTGGATTACAAAAATACTCCTTCCACAAAAAAATAAAAAATAAAAACCTTTCATAAATGAACAATTTTACTTCTACTTTTCTAATAAGTATTTAATAAACCAAAGCTTATTTAAACCATTATCTTAAAGGTCACCTTTTTATATAAATTAATTATAGAAAAAGTTACACCCATTTTCTTTCCCATTTAAATTCCATACCTTCTCCTATGATAACTCGAGCCTACATCTTGGACGTGGACGACATTCTAGAATCATTGTTGGACCCTAATCAAACCCTTATGCTGGTTGACTATAAGTGGAAGACTAACTCAAGCATACACAAACATCATACTGAAAGAAATGTTTAACAACAACTTACTGAATCTCAGAACCCTCTGAATATACCGAGTATGAAACATAAGTTTTAAATAAAATATCTGAAACTAAAAGATTCTCCAGAACATTCTATCTTTGAAGACTATAGTATACAAATGTCATGACCCAAGGCTACCCCATAGACATGACACGGCGTACTCGACCCCGAAGGGGTCACATACAGGTCTCATAACATTCTTTAACATAAGAACATAGGAAAATAGAGAGTAATTAAGACTTTCTTTACAATCAAAGACATTTTATCATTAAAAAGAAAGTAGCCAACTTTTTAGATTTTGTCTCAAACCATCTAATGCTTTGATTGCAACATTGGGACTCAGCCCATACAAAAGCTTTAACATAAACTAAAAGACAGAAAGGGAGCATAATGGGTTTTGTCCTCGAAACTATTGAGGACTCACCAAGTCTTCATCTCCAAGCTCTTTAGACATGTATTCTTAAACCTTAGAACACCAATATCTCCAAACCGTCCACTTTGGTAAAAATGGAGAAATATGGGTTAGCACAATTAAGTACTAAGTATGGAAGCCATGCAAAAACCATGCTTAAAACTGACATTTTATTTGAAAGTCATGCTTTTATGTCATTTAGTAAAACCTTCAAAAAGATACATAAGAGGCATAATATTCAAACATAACCAACATACAAGTCAATTCTCACATTAGAACATAGTCAACCAAATAAACCATTACCTTTACTTTAAGCCTTCACCTCAAGTAACCCTCATGCTATACCTTGTGCAATGTATGGATAGTGTCCCATACCACCATCCACACCAAAGTACCACATTACGGTCACCAAAAGTGAACTTACTATTCAACCTTTCCATCTTCATACATTATTCATATAAGAGACATAAATATTACATAAGTCATATTATCACATAAGGACCATAACCTAAGACAACCTTAAGTCATACTTGTGCAATGTGCAAGAAGCATCCCATACTACTACTCAACCTAAGTATTCCTTTGAAGTCACCATAGGCAAGGCACATTCATACTCCATATGTCATAACAAGGAAGTAACTCATAATAAAATCCAAGTAAAGCATGCATTTTTACAGTTAAGCATATAAGAGTCAACATTCTTCATTAGCTTCATTTAGAACACCTCCATTCATTAGACACTAGATCATCATTCTCATTAACTTTATCATAAGAGAACATTCATACATTAGCCATTAAGACTTAGAGAACTCATTATGACCCTCTCAAAGTCTACTCGTGCAATGCATGGATGGCATCCCATACTACCACCCACACTTCATAGAACTCCTCAAGAAACCATAATGCACATCTCATATGATAGGAATAAGCGTTTAACTGACATAGACCATGTTAACTTGACATGGAATCTGGTGCCATGAAAAACCACACCATAAAGAGGTGGTCTTCTTGCCTAAGGAAGACCGGTTCATTAGCTTAGGTGGATCCACTAGCTAGACTTATGTGGGCACATAGTTATGGGATATTAAAGATGTTCATTGAAATTTGGCCTAACATTGGGAGAACCTCCATCTTACCATATCCTCTTTGTACTTAGCCTACATTCCCATAGAGTAGTTTTATTAACATTAAATGATTGTACTTGAGAGGACCACCAACATTAGGCCTACCAACCCAAAGCACAATACACATGAAAGGGCAACATTAATTCTACCGCTCCAAGGTACATTAAAAGGACAGTTCATTGACTTTCCTAGAAAGGACCACCACCATTAAGTCTACCGCTTCAAGGTTCATTATTTCACACAAGAAAGGGCCACCACCATTAGGTCTACTGTTTCAAGGTTTATCAATTCACACAAGGAAAGGCCACCATAATTAGGTCTACAAGTCCAAGGTTTTAACATCACATTAGATCCTAGACTCATCATGAAGGGCCACCAACATTAGGTCTACCAGTTCAAGACATAACCTAGAATACTTCATCATTCATTAATGAAGAGGCTACCAACATTAGGTCTACCAATTAAAGACATTAAGACATTAAGTCAAGATACATTCATTAGACAAGAAGAGGATTCCCTAGCCTACCAATTCAAGATACTTTATTCATGATCACATACATCAATACAAGAAAAGGATGCCTTATCCTACCAATTCAAGAGATCATGTTCACTTTACATTCATTTATACAAGAATAGGATGCATAAACCTACCAATTTTAGATATACAACATTACATTATAGAACCTTTCACATTCCATCATCATCATTCATGAGTGTTAATAGAAAATATACTTTCAATCATAACACAATTACAATCTAAACATGATCACTATACTATCATTGAAGTCACATACATAATCTTCACATCATAATCATACCTTAACCTTCACATCTTGCCTTTCAAGGCCATGGATCACATTCACCCACACCCATTAGATCAATACAATTAGGCAAGAGTAATAACATAATTTCAACATTATATATGCATATACACATAAACAATTCACATACTTCATAATCAATCAAATCCCAATCTCAAATCACAACTTAGGAATTGGGGGGAAAATATGGGTTCTAGGAAGAAATCATCTTAATTCATCTTTAAATCCACAGTTCATTCATAATTCAATGCAATAATTCCTTTAGAAATCATTTTAAATCGAACCCATGGATATATTGAAAAGTAGGATTTTGGGGTCTCTTTGAAGATTTGAAATCACTTTTGAAATTGTCTCCTTGAAAGATAATAAGTCAAGGATGAAGACCACCATACCTTTTATGGAAGAAATCCATGAAAATCCCTTGAAAAAATTGATGTCTTGACCTTGGAAGCTTGTAGTCTTCACCTCCAATGGAGGTTTCTAGAGAGAGAACATTTGAGAAGAGAGGTTTCTAACTTTGGGGTGTTTTGAAATAATGAATTGGAAATATGTTTTATTACTTTAAAAACTCTTAAAATACCATAAATAACTAATTAAAACCGTCCTCCCCCCCCAGCTAAAATAGACTTGGGGTGAATGTACCAATTCACCCCACCAAGGCCGAACCACTTGACAGATTGCAGGTGAGGACCACGACCACCAAACTACGGATCGTGGTTTGGGTTATGCCCCGTCCTGGTCAAGCGTGGTTTGGGGTTGTGGCTTGGTTTGGAGGGTCTCGACCTACGAAGGTCATCCACGGGGCATGGTCCCCTTCCATAGGTCAACAAGTTTTGGCAACATTTTGGTTTCAAGGGGTCTTGGGGGTTAGTCTTTACAGTCTTCCGAAAGGACCCCAAGGATGGTCCTTGGGGAGTCATACCTTGATGTTTCACCCCAAAACCTCTCAACCATACCTCGGGACAACATTTTACCACCTCAAACCTCACACCAAACTCATAGACACACTAGTTAGGCTCTAGCTTCACTTATTCATTTTACGGGTCGTTACATTATCCCCCACTTAGGAATATTCATTCTCGAATGACACTCAAAACACATTAAGGGATTAACGACTCAAGACTAGCAGCCCATCATGCATGCAACATTATAGCCGATGCGCACAACTAGGAGGACACATCAACTCCGCATCAAAAAGCTCAAAGCAAAACAAGAAAGTAGGAGCTACATCTACAAACTCATTATGCATCAAAACTTCACATTTCTCATTACATTGGAGGCATTGCCTTCTCCAACTCATATCATGCTCATCACAACATCATTAGACACATTATACAATTCCTTCATAAAAGCACATTAGGCATGTTCAACATTTATCCTCATGAATCATATAGACAACTTATACTAAATGCATATCTATAAGAGGAACTTAATTAATGAAAACTCATTTTCTCATTCCAACATAAACTCATTAAGAACATTCATAACATAAGGAGGCCATGGAAACACATAATCACACATGACTCCAAAACATGAAACAAGCCAAAAAAGAACTCTTGGTCTTAGGCTTGAATAGGCATATAAAGGAAGAGGTAAGGATATCGGAACTCTCAACAACCTTACTACTCAACATACTATCCCCCACTTAGGAGTAAACCCAACTAAGGCTTATCATGAACATAACATAGGAACCTTAACAAGACATCCACAACCATAAGGAAATATTAACATTCCAGTGCTTTTAAACTAGGAAGGTCTTCATTAAGCAACTCTTGCTCACAAACAACCTTACCAACACCACTGAAGGTCTCATATGAGTCTAGCACACCGGGTCTACACTCTTCAAACTCACTACACCTCTTAAGGTGAGATTATCAAGAAATTCTAACTCATGAACATCAAGGACACTCAATGGCCTTACCATCTAAGCACATTATCCCCCACTTGGGAGTAACTTTTAAAACATTACTTCTTTCCATTCTAAGATCAGAGCAAAACATCACTGAACCTTCACACTCATCACACCTAGGCATTTCTAAAACACCGTATTTCGTCAACTCTTTCAACATACCTCAAAACTCATCTGGACTAAGCCGGATTTTACCAACAACACATATAACCATAAGGCAACCCATTCATACTAAAGTCACACCACAAACTATCATCTCAACTCTATCAAGTCACACAGCCATAGTTGGCATTACAACCAACCTTCCTCCCTCACACCTTCTAACATACTCCTTTCAAGTGGTAATACCCTAAAGACCATCAGATAAGGAATAAGAGAGAGACATTATAGAGTTAAACTCTATGGCATGACTAGAAGAATGAATAAGGGAGACTTTCTTAACACCCAATAGCCTCCTATTCATAAATGTGGCGCACTTCACACTATGAACAAGACTCTTCTAGATGTGGTTTGAGACATCCTAAGACCATTCAAAAATCTTGTGCTCTGATTCCATATTTGTCACGACCAAAGGCTACCCCCTAGACGTGACACGACGTACTTGACCCCAAAAGGGTCTTATCTAAGCCTCATAGCATTCTTGAACATAAGAACATATGAAAATAGAGAGGAATTGAAACTTTCTTTACAATGGAAGACATTTTTTTTCATTATAAAGCAAGCGGAAGACTTTATAGACTTTGTCTCAAACCATACAATACTTTGATTACAACATTGAGACTCAGTCCATACAAAAGCTTTAACATAAACTAAAAGACATAAAGGGAACATAGTGGGTTTTGTCCTCGAAACTATGAGGACTCGCCAAGTCTTCATCTCCAAGCTCCTTAGAAACCTATTCTTCAATCATAGAACACCAATATCCCCAAACCCTACACTTTGGTAAAAATGGAGAAATATGGGTTAGCACAATTAAGTACCAAGTATGGAAGACATGCAAAACCCATGCTCAAAATGGACATTTTATTTGAAAGTCATGCTTTTATGCCATTTGGTAAAACCTTCATGAAGATAAATATAAGAGGAATAATATTCAAACATAACCAACATACAGGTCAATTCTCACATTAGAACATAATCAACCAAATAAACCATTACCTTTACTTTAAGCCTTCACCTCAAGTAACCCTCTTGCTATACGTTGTGCAATGTGTCGATAGCGTCCCATACCACCATTCACATCAAAGTACCACATTAAGGTCACCAAAAGTAAACTTACCATTCAATCTTTCTATCTTCATACAATATTCATACATAGGAGACATAAACATTACATAAGTCATATCATCACATAAGGACCATCACCTAAGACAACCCAAAGTCATACTTGTGCAATGTGCAAATAGCATCCCATACTACTACTCACACTAATTACTGCTTTGAAATCACCATAGGCAAGGCACATTCATACTCAATAAGTCATAACAAGGAAGTAACTCATATTACAATCCAAGTATAGCAAGCATTTTTACACTTAAGCATATAAGAGTCAACATTCTTCATTATCTTCATTTAGAACACCTCCATTCATTAGGCATTAGATCATCATTCTCATTAGCTTTATCATAAGAGAACATTCATACATTTGCCATTAAGACTTAGAGAACTCACTATGACCCTCACAAAGCCTACTCGTGCAATGCATGGATGGTCTCCAATACTACCACCCGCACTTCATAGAACTCCTCAAGAAACCATATCACATGGTGGGAATAAGCATTTAACCAACATAGACCATGTTAAATTGACATGGAATCCGGTGTCATGAAATCGCACACCGTAAAGAGATGGTCTACTTGCCTAAGGAAGACCTGTTCATTTGCATAGGTGGATCCACTAGCTAGACCTATGTGGGCACATAGTTATGGGATATGAAAGATGTTCATTGAAATCCAGCCTAACGTTGGGAGAACCTCCATCTTACCATATCCTCTCGGTGCTTAGCCTACATTCCCATAGAGTAGTTTCATTAACATTTCATTACTGTACTTGAGAGGGCCACCAACATTAGGCCTATCGACCCAAAGCATAATATACATGAAAGGGCCACCAACATTAGGTGTACCACTCCAAGGTACATTAAAAGGATAGTTCATTGACTTTCCTACAAAGGGCCACCACCATTAGGTCTACCGCTTCAAGGTTCATCATTTCACACAAGAAAGGGCCACCACCATTAGTTCTACCGTTTCAAGGTTTATCAATTCACACAAGGAAGGGCCACCCCCATTAGGTCTACCGGTCCAAGTTTTTAACATCACATTAGTTCCTAGACTCATCATGAAGGGCTACCAACATTAGGTCTACCGGTTCAAGACATAGCCTAGAATACTTCATCATTCATTCATTCATGAAGAGACTACCAACACTTGGTGTACCAATTCAAGACATTAAGACATTAAGTCAAGATACATTCATTAGACAAGAAGAGGATTCCCTAGCCTACCAATTCAAGATACTTCAATCATGATCACATTCATCAATACAAGAAAATGATGCCTTAGCCTACCAATTCAAGAGATCATATTCACTTTACATTCATTTATACAAGAATAGGATGCATAAGCTTACCAATTCTAGATATACAACATTACATTATAGAACCCTTCACATTCCATCATCATCATTCATGAGTGTTAATAGAGAATATGCTTTCAATCATAACACTATTACAATTTAAACATAATCATTATACTATCATTGAATTCACATACATAATCTTCACATCATAATCATATCTTAACCTTCACATCTTGCCTTTCAAGGCCATGTATCACATTCACCCACACACCTTAGATCAATACAATTAGGCAAGAGTAATAACATAATTTCAACATTCTATATGCATATACACATAAACAATTCACATACCTCATAATCAATCAAATCCCAATCTCAAATCACAACTTACGAATTTGGGGGAAAACATGGGTTCTAGGAAGAAATCATCTTTAAATCCACAATTAATTCATAATTCAATGCAATAATGCCTTCAGAATTTTTTTTGAATCGAACCCATGCATAGATTGAAAAGTAGGGTTTTCGGGTAACTTTGAAGATTTGAAATCACTTTTGAAATTGGCTCCTTGAAAGATAATAAGTCAAGGATGAAGACCACCATACTTTTTATGGAAGGCCTCCCTGAAAATCCCTTGAAAATCTTGAAGTCTTGACCTTGGAAGCTTGAAGTCTTCACCTCCAATGGAGGTTTCTTGAGAGAGAAGTTTTGAGAAGAGAGGTTTCTAACTTTTGGGTGTTTTGAAAAAATGAATTGGAAATATGTTTAACTACTTTAAAAACTCTTAAAATACCATAAATAACTAATAAAAGTCGCCCCCCCCCAAGCTAAAATAGACTTTGGGTGAATTTACCAATTCACCCCCACCAAGGCCGAACCATTTAACAAATTGCAGATAAGGACCACGACCACCAAACCATGGACCATGGTCTGGGTCACGCCCCGTCCTGGTCAAGCTTGGTTTGGGGCTGTGGTTTGGTTTGGAGGGTCTTGACCTACAGAGGCCATCCACGGGGCATAGATGGACCTACGGGGAGTGGTCCCCTTCCGTAGGTGACCAAGTTTTGTCAACATTTTGGTTTCAAGGGGTCTTGGGGGTTAGGCTTTGGGGTCCTCCTCTAGGACCCCTAGGGTGGTCCTTGGGGAGTCGTACCTTGACATTTAACCTATAAACTCCTCAACCATAGCTCGGGACAACATTTTACCACCTCAAACCTCACACCAAACTCATAGACACACTAGTTAGGCTCTAGTTTAACCTATTCATTTTACAGGGTGTTACAATACAGATGAGTATTCGGACAAGAGCAACGACACCTCAAATGTTGCTACTAACATCTTATACAAATTGGAGTCTTCTGGAAGCAAGGAGGCCTAACTCAAAAGCTGACAAGCGGATGAAGTGATCTCAACATAACTCATGTTGAGGATCCTAAGTACCTGAATCTACTTCATAAAAAGATTCATGTTGAATGACATTAGTACATTAAATGAATGAGTATGTAATATAGCTAAATAGCTAATAACTAAACTGATAGTCTAAAGGTAACTCAATTGAAATATAGTATTAATCATGATGAAAAATCATTTAATCTCTTACTGTAAGGATGCAATATTTATATATTACTTTAATGGGGAATTTCTCTAACCGACAACCATCACTATGAGCCTCGCGATGATACAAAATCTTACCCACACTGCCATAATTATCTTATACCTTGTCGAGATATATTACAAACTCAACCCATGGATCTTCTAAAAGGTCTTCTCAAAGGCAGTAAGGAGTCGCCTAAAATTTGGTGTGTTGTCTACATGGTCATGGGGAATGTGAGTTGTTTGAACTCTTCCTCATATCAATGTTTTGTACTAATTTTCACTATATGTGTGTGTGTAATAACTCAATGCTCAAGTAAAAGTACTTTCTTGGTGAGATAAGTTCTCAAAAGTGCCTCTCCAAGAGATAGCTTCTCTATACTCAATCTTTTTGAAACTCGAAAAAATTCTTTATACCTCTGTGAAAATAGTACTCTCTTTTGGGTGTGAAAATAATACCCTCTTTAAGGGAATTAGAACTTCTCTTTATCGCATTGAAATGTTTCTTAAAAACTCTTTATACTTATTTTTTAACAAGACTTTCTTTTTAAATGTAAAAATAATACATTTGGGGTCATTAACGTTCCCCTTAAAACTCTTCTCAAAATAATAATTTTAAAATATACTTTGACTCACTTTAAATTCCAAAATCATTGCATGAAAAAAACTAAACAAAAGCTTTTTAACAAAATTTCATTTATTAGGGTTCATGTAAAAATATAAGCATGAACAACAATTCTAGGATCTCAATGAATAGAATACCATAATCTCATAATTAGTAAATCAAACACAAAATAACAACACAATTCGAATTCAGGAAAAATCATAGAACTTTGAGTAGAAGCTAAATTTAACTCTTACTAACTGAATTTAGATGTAGGGCGTGAGGAAGAATATATTTCAACACTATGAATAGTATTACACACCTGATTATGAAACTATTTGTAACGACATGTTCCCGTCGTTATGAAAAAGATAACGAGGAAAGATTTGGGGCAAGAAAATTTTTTTGTAGTAACTTGGAATTTCTAGCCTAGGAAGGGATATGAATTTGACCATATGAGGGGATACCGAAGATGTTAAGGAGCCCGTACGACTTTTCAAAATCAAATTTAGGCGAGTATAACTCTTAAAACTGATCTTGGCATGAAATAGTAGTTTTTTAACGTCAAGGGTTGAAGGTGTGTGGTGAAATGGGGGCTTGGAACTAAAATTTTGAGGTTCTGACTCTGTGTAAGCTACTAGGGTGGGGCCGCTTTTGCGGGTTGGAGTCTGTTGTAGTGGGCCAGTCGCAACTTAAGTTGGGGAAACACCCTAATTTCGTTATTTTTCTTCAAACTTCGTTCTTAAGAGTTAGGAGACTACCCAACACGAGTTCTTGACAGTTTTCCATTCCTCTTGGTGCTAAATGTAAGGAATTTACTCCCTTAATCCAGTTTTTGATCTGTAGAACTTTGATTCATGGGTAATTATTGTTGGGGGAGGGTTTTGACCTAAAGTTAATAGTGGGAAAAAGCCCTAGCTGCATATTAGGATCATGGGTTTGGTCTTGGGTTATTGGGTTTGTTATAATCCGGGTAAAATACACCTTAATTATTGATACTTACGTTATACTAATTGTTTGCCGACCTAGAACAAGCGGAAAAAATCTAGAAAGGGAAGAATCAAGTGTCTTAAGAGGACTCAAGCTTGATTTCGAGGTAGGTGATGGTTTGATTTCCTTTTTGTGTGATATATGCTGATTAATTGCTTCGTTGTATGCATGCATGTATGTGAATAGGTAAATGTAAACCGAAACTAATGCAAATGAGTATATGTATGCGAATAATTACATGCCATGAAACTATTGCTTGATTGTATGACTATGAACATTGTTTGTTGTGGGTGTGATTGTGATTGTGGTTGTGCTGAATGGATCCGGTGTCACATTCCAACACATATATTAGATCAGGTGTCACGTTTCGACGCACTAACAGTTTGGGTATGAGTTCCATGAGAGAATTACTTGTGATGGTTCTGCTTATTTCTACTTGTCATTGATAATGAAAGAGAATATGTTGCTCTGAAATGATAACAAACTATATTCTATATATGTGTGTTTATTATGTTGTTATTGATTATTGTGTATTGTGCTTATGGGAGTAACCGCATGATCCTATCAGTACACTGTGGTTGTGTATAGATACTGCACTTGCTCTTTCTTTGTTGAGTACATGGCATCTTCAGGCGGCTACTGACATACCTCATTTAGGAGATCATTGATCGAAGGCCGAATTTATGGGTGAGCCAGTTCTTCCAGGCTGCCATGAGTTCTCATTTTGTTTTAGTCCATTCTCTTCAGATTTAGACTAGTTCTTTAAAAATTGTGATGTTTTAGCTTTCGGGGTTGTACCCTTATTCTTTAGACTTGTTGATCATTAGAGTTTTGGTACATTGACTTTCAAGTTCTAGGGGTTGTTTTCCGTAATGTTGGTAGTTTGTTTTTGTTAAACTTTTGGAGTTTATGGGAAATCCATTTTCTTAGACATTTAAACCTGCTTCCGTATTTTTAAATGTTCTAGTTTTCGTTAAGTTGTTTAGTTAGGTTGTAGTAATGATTCTCCCACCAGAGGGTTAGTGTTGGTGCCAATCACGACCGTCAGGGTCGTGACAAAGTTAGTATCAGAGCTCTAGGTTCGTTGATCTTATTGTAGCAAAACGAGTCTAGTAAAGTATTGTGGAATGGTATGGAGACATTTATACTTTTCTTCGAGAGGCTATAGACGTTTAGGAACTCTATCTGTTTTCTCTTGTCTCCTTTTGTGCTATAACTTGATTCCAATTGGTATCTAATTTCCTTCACTCTTCTGTCCGCAGAAGGTTAACACTATATTCAACAGCGTCAGGCATGTAGCTCATGTCAATGAGCCAGATGAGGAGTCTACAGCCAGAGGCCGTGGTCGAGGCAGGGGTAGGGGAAGAGCAAGGGGCAGGGATAGAAGAAGAGTGGCACCCGCTAGGGGTGGAGCCCCAGCTGAAAATGTTTCAAGGGAAGAGGCCCCTCCTGTACCTCTAGAAGTGGTAGAAGAGAACGTGGAGATTGAGGACGAGAGGGATGTTGGACAGGAAGAGGATGCACTGGCTAGGAATACCGACGTTCCTCCCTTAGATCTAGTGTTAGCTCAACATATCATCTCTTTCTTAAAGGGGTTGGTCGGCCCTAAAGTCCTTTTTGCAGTGCAAGATGCTCAACCTTCGATCAACCACCCCGTTACTGCTACTATACCAAGGGTAGATGGAGCGTTAGGCAATGATGCCTTCTTTCATCGTTTGTTGGGTCCCATGATGACTGGTAATGAACATGAGATGTTGACTAAGTTTTTGAAATTGAAGTTGCATGTGTTCCATGGTTCTGAGAGGGAAGACGCCTATGAGTTCATCTTGGATAGTTATGAGAGTCTTCATAAGTTGGGTATTGTACATCCACATTGGGTAGAGTTCATGACCTTCTAGCTTTAAGGTGAGGCTAAGCAGTGGTGGAGGGCCTATGTGGAATGGATATCGTCAGTTTTGCCCCCACTCACTTGGACGCAGTTCCAAGCTCTCTCTTTGGGAAAATATATGCCTCAGACTTTGAGGGATCACAAGAAGGATGAGTTCATGGCTTTGGAGAAGAGAGGTATGTCTATAGCTACTTATGAGGCTAAGTTCCATGCGTTGTCTAGATAGGCTATAGAGTTTGTTATTAGTGAGGAGGAGAGGATTCGTCTATTTGTCAAGGGAGTGAACTCTGAGTTAAATGTATTGTCTGTTCACATGACCTCTGCAGGGAAAAGTTCTAAGTAGGTGACAAATTTTGTAAATAAAGTGGAAGGAGTTAGACGTGATGGGAAGGCTAAGGCTTTGCCTCATAAGCCCAAGAATATAGGTAACTTTCAGGGTTCGCACTCCAGAGGTTCAGGTAAACCGACACTTACAGCCCGACCAATTAAGTCAGCCTTGCCTGCTTCTACAAGTAGTTACTCGAGCACTCCACAACAAAATTTTATTCAAGATACCCAGGGAGTCGCACCTTCGGTGGGTAGCAGACCATCTTTTGACTGCACTTGTTATAATTATGGGGAACTTTAGCATTTGAAGAGATATTGTTCCCACCCGCGCATATTGGATTCCGCGCAGCAGCAAGCAAGAGCAGTGGTACCCGCAGGCAACAATAATAATGGTAGGGGGTGTTCACAAGATGGGTGAGGAGGAAATCAACGAGACCGTGGAGGCCGGGGAAATTGTAATGCAGGTCATACGCTCAAATTACACCTCCCTAAAGAAGTATAAGGGATTGTTATCAAATAAAGAACCCAAATTGTTGGTTAGGATCGATCCCACGAGGAATAGGTTCAAACTTAAACTTTACTCACTATTATATCCGTTCAGTAAAATTACTTCTGAAACAAGTAAATAAAAGGGGGGTTTTCTTTTGTAAGAAAGTAAAAAATTGTTGATTCAGTAACAAGTAGGCAAGATTCCAACTTTGAGTTATCAATATGAAAGATAAACTAGGGCATATGTGTTCCCCACAAGCTTTTAACGCAGTAGTCCTAATAATAGTAATCCTTACCTAGTGTTTTACATGCAAAGTTGGTAAGTTAGGTATCCCTAAGTGATTGGTCCTCCAAATAGCAAATTTCACTACGCAGCTTGGTCCGGCTACGAGTGTATACTTTACTAACCTTTACCTTTACCTTATATTAGACATCACATCAATGTATGACTTAGTTTTCACCCTGGCACCAACTGACATCAGACTATTAGATAGCATCCACTAAATCTCTGTTGTTAATTATTTCTCATTAATAACCTCCTTGGTCCGGCAAGTAGCAACGAGGCAAGTTCTAACGTGTGCACTCGTTAAAAAGACTTCTAAGCTAAAGAGTTACCAATACATGCATAAACACTATCCAAGTATTACTTAATTATTATTCATACATTGTTAATTACTCATGGTTCCCACAACCCTAGTTGTGGATTTAGCTACTCATGCTTGAAAGAACGCAATTCATGAACTTACGATTAGAGTTAAAAAAAACCTGAAATCTACAATTGAATTTCAAAGTGAAAATCTTATAAACTGAAATCCAGAATTCAAATTGCTAAAGTTGCAAGTTAATTCCACAAAGAAACACCAAAACTTAGAAGTATACAATGTTCTCCAACCCCAAAAACGAGGTTTATAACTCCTCTTTATAGAAAACATGTCCTAAAAAAAGGAAACAAAATATTGAAATAAGTTGTCTAGGACGCGGCTTCAAGTGACGACTCAACCTACGGACCTTGGGTCAACCTACGGTCCGTATGTCCCCTTCTGTGGCTCAATACTTAGAATTTCTCCATCAGGTATTGGAACTTCAACTCTCTGAATCCATCAACAGATGTGCAGGACGACCCGTGGGTCGACCTATGGTCTATCAGTCGTTTCGTAGTTCCACACTTAATCAGAATTTCCTGATGCTCTATCCACGCCTGCCCATTGACGGTCCGTCACAGGACCTATGGTCCGTGGATCCCTTCGTTGGTGGCCCCTTTTGCATGCTTTCAGCACTCATCACCATTAATTGCATTCCAAGCTTATTTCCTGCAAACATAAGACAAAACACATTATTTCTAATACAATATAGCCTCAGACACACACAACTTCTAAGTGAAATGCATCAAAAATACCGAAAACTCACGGTATAGCAACACCCTCAACTTAAACTTGTTGTTTGTCCTCAAGCGACACACTAAAACTCTAAATGACACTTGTGTTAGAAGCAGGCATACAAACTCAAGCAATCACATGGCCTTTTCAATCCATTCCATTTTCTTATTGCAAATCTCTTCATTTAGACTCAACAAACTAACTCATACGGATCAAAACATGACATAGACCGACCAACAGACTTCACAACATACACCTTTCACAATCACCAAGGTATCAATTCTCCAACAATGTAACTAGTGCCCTCACTTCAAAAGAAATCCCTTTTGACACATAATAGATATGCCTTTCAAGTTTTAGGATTCATTAAACACTCACGCTCAGAAGTGAATTCAAGTACAGTTAGTGCTCAATACCATAGGCTTGCCCTTATTTTCTCAGCTTAGACTCTCCAAACTATTTGTTAGGATCACTATATGACTTTCTTAGCTTGTAACGCAGGCTCAGGGTCAGGTATGGTACATTTGAGTAATTTTTAGTGATTTTCTTCCCTTATTGAAACTACATTGGCTTTTTACCTCTTTTCTCAACTTATTTTTGACATCCATTCATTGTATTTTCTTTCCCTTGACTTTTTTCAACACAAATCTGACTTTTGACTTTATAGCTCATATCTTTCACTTTCTACTTTTTCTTTCACTTTATTTTTCTTTGTTTTTCATCATCTTTTGTTTTTCATCTTTTTGCTTCTTTTGCACAAAGCCACATCTTTTTCTTTTTTGTTTCTGTCTTCAACACAAAACTCTTTTCATACCCTTTTCCTTTCAGTTTCGTATTTTACAGCCACCCTCAACTTATGTGTTTAACATGAGTTGAGGTGCACAATATCCGATGTTGGACCAGGGCCAAGATCAAGGTAACTTTTGAATTAGCCACTCTCAACTTAGGCTTTTGGCCTAAGTCAAGGTTCTCATGTCCAATAAGGGACCGGGGCCAAAAAAATTATTTTAGAGAAGGTGAGTTAGGTGAATTGAAAGAAGTGGTCTATATTAGGCTCAAACCTTTGGATCAAAGGGAACATTGATTTCAATTGGTTGGATCATTTTAGGCTTGAGTGGACTTATTTGAACAAGGGCCTATGATAATTTCTCAACTTCTAGCCTAGATTATCTTAGTAGAACCAACGGGGCAAGTTCTAGATTGGTACACACTGTATGAATATACAAACTTTTCCTCATCCACACGTGGCGCATTATTTCATTATCAAATTATTCGATTGCCCAGTTCAAGTTTTAGCTTAAGTCATGAGGTCAAATCGATTTCTTATCATGTCACATTGAGATCCAACACATTCCACTTTGCAAGCCTAACGATTTTGGACATTTAACACTTTTTTGTACGGGGATCATTATTTAAGCTGTTTATGTCATCATGCTTTCATTTTTATACTTACTTCTGCACACACATTCCTAAACATGCCGGTTCAACATAAATTAAGATGATCTCTTGGGGAAAAGAACACAGGCAAGAAAACCCCAAGAGAGGATTATGAGTTGGGTTACTCAGACTTCACCCTATCACACACAATTCATTTACCCCACCCCCAACAAAAGAAAATGAATTGTCCCCAATGCATAAAAACAAAGGTAAAACAGAGGGTGAAGCAAATTTGTGGCGCATATTGATACGCTCAAAATACACCTCTATTAAAATAGTATAAGTGGTCGTCGTCAAATAAAGAACCCAATTTGTAGGTTGGGGTCGATTTCAAGAGGAATATGGTTCAGACTTAAACTTAACTCACTATTATATTCGTTTAGTCAAACTATTTCTGAAACAACTAATTAAAGAGGGGGTTGTAAGCAAATAATCAATTGTTGTTTCAGTAACAAGTTAGCAAGATTCAAACCTTAAGTTATAAATATGAGAGAAAAACTAGGGTATATGTGTTCCCCATAAGCTTTTAACGCGGTAATCCTAATAATATTAATCCTTTCCTAGTGTTGTACATGCAAAGTTGGTAAGATAGGTATCCCTAGGTGATTGGTCTTCCAAATAGAGAATTTCACTTATCACCTTGGTCCGGCTACGAGTGTATACTTTACTACCCATTACCTTTACCTCAGATTAGACATCACATCAATGTATGACTTACTTTTCATCCTCGCACCAATTGACATTAGTCTATTAGATAGCATCCACTAAATCTCTGTTGTTAATTCTTTTCTCGTTAACTACCTCCTTGGTCCAGCAAGTAGCAACAAGGCGAGTTCTAACGTTGGCCACCGTTAAAAAGACTTCTAAACAATAGAATTACAAATACATGCATAAACACTACTCAAGAATTACTTAATTATTATTCAGACGTTGTTAATTGCTCATGGTTCCCACAACACTAGTTGTTAATTTAGCTACTCCTGCTTAAAAGAACACAATTCATGCTTTTATAATAAAAATTTATGAACTTACGATTAGAGTAGAAGAAACCTGAAATCTCTAATTGAATTTCAAAGTCAAAATTTTGTAAAACGAAATCCATAAATCAAATTGCTAAAGTTGCAAGTTAATTCCTTACAATACCAAGAACTAAAAGTAAACAATAATGTCTAACACCCAAAAATGAGGTTTACATACCCTATTTATAGTAAAACATGTCCTAAACAAAAAGGAAACAAAATAAGGAAATAAACTTCTGGAATGCGGCATCAATCGATGACTCAACCTACAGACTGTGGGTCGACCTACATTCTGTCCCCTTCCGTTGCTCCACACTTATGATTTTTCATGAGGTACTGGAACTTCAACTCTTTGAATCCATTCGACAGATGTGCAGGATGGCCTGTGGGTCAACCTACGGTCTGTCAGTTGCTCCGTAGTTCCACACTTGGTCAGACTTCCCTGAGGCTCCATCTACGGCTACCCATCGACGGACCATAAAAGGACCTACGGTCCGTGGATGATATCCGTTGGTGGCTTCTTCTGCATAATTTCAGCTATCATCTCACTCAATCGCATCCAAGCCTGTTTCCTGCAAACATAACACATAAAACATTATTTCTAAAACAAAATGAACCTAGACACACACAACTCTTAAGTGAAATGTATCAAAAATAGCATAAATTCATGGTATATCAACACCCTCAACTTAAGCTTGTTGTTTGTCCTCAAGCCATACACTAACACTCTAAACGACACTTGTGTAGAAGCAAACATTAAAACTCAAGAAATCACATGGCTATCTATTCCCTCAAATCCCTCCTTTAGTGCAAACCTTTTTATCTAGACTCAACAAACTAACTCATGCAGATCAAGATATGACAATGATCGACAAATAGACACCACAACATACACTTTTCACAATCGCCTAGGTACAAACTTTCTGACAATGTAACTGGTGACCTCACTTCAAACAAAATCCTTTTCACACAATAGATATAAATTTTGAGTTTTAGGATTCATTCAACAGTCACGCTCATAAGTGACTTCAATTACAGTTAGTGCTCAATTCCATAGACTTGCCCTTATTTTCACTGCATAGACTCTCCAAACTAGTTGCTAAGATCACTGTAGGACTTTCTTAGCTTGTAACGTAGGCTCAGGGTTAGGTAGGATATATTTGGGTACTTTTTAGTGACTTTCTGGCCTCCTTGACATTACATTGACTTTTTTACCTCTTTTCTCAACCTATTTTTGACATCCTTTCATTTTACTTTCTTTCCTTGACTCTTTTTAACACATATGTGACTTTTAACTTTATGGCTCTTATTTTTCACTTTCTTATTTTTCTTTCACTTTATTTTTCTTTATTTCTTTCAGCATTTTTGTTTATCATCTTTTTAGTTCCTTTGCACAAACTCACATCTTTTTCTATCTTTTCTTTTTTATTTGTTCAAAATAAAACTCTTTTCATACCCTTTTTCTTTCGGTTTAATATTTCATAGCCACCCTCAACTTATGTATTTTGCATTAGTTGAGGTGCACAATATCCTATGACGGACCAGGGCCAACATCAAGGTAACTTTTTGAATTAGCAACCCTTAACTTAGACTTTTGGCCTAAGTCAGGGTGCACATGTCCAAGGAGGGACCGGAGCCAAAACAATTATTAAATGGAAGGTGAGTTAGGTGAATTGCAAGAAGTAGTCTATATGATCAAAGGGAACATTGATTTCATTTGGTTGGATCATTTCAGGCTTGAGTGGACTTATTTGAAAAAGGTCCTATGATCATTTCCTAACTTCTAGCCTAGATTATCTTAATAGGACCAATGGGGCAAGTTCTAGATTGGCACATATTGTCTGAACATTCAACTTTTCTCACACACTCTTGGCACGTTGTTTCATTATCAGATTACCCAGTTCAAGTTTTAGCTTAATTCATGAGGTCAAATCGGTTCATTATCTTGTCATATTAAGATCCAATACATTCAACTCATCAAGAGTATATATCTAGCACATTTCAATGGTTTTGGACGAGTATCAATTTCATGCTTAGTATGCCATCCTGCCTTTTATTCTTCAACTTAATTCTACACATACAATCCTAAACATGTCAGTTCAACATAAAAGTAAACAGTCATTTAGGGGAAAAGAACACAAGGAAAAAAACCCCAATGGAGGATTACAAATTGGGTTACTCAGACTTCACCCTAACACTCCAATCCATTTACCCCACCCCCCAAAAAATAAGGTGCAATAGCCCTCAATGCACAAAAAGCAAAAAAAAATTAAACATAAGGTGAAGGTGAAGGAAACCTGTGGCGCACATGCGCCGAAGACCTCTCAAGAAATGGGTTGGTCTAGTTTCTTGGAGCCTTCTTGATAAACACTTGGTACGCCATCAGTAACGGCGCATAAACTATCCCAGAACTCTCAATAGTTCTCACAATGCTAGATGGGCCAACACCTATCTCTCTGGCTCGTTGTTGTCTCTACTCTTCATAAACTATGGATGCCCTCCGAGCCTCCTCAGTTTGTTGGTGCTTTTTCTACCTCAATCTCTCAGCCTCAACATTAAAAAAAGTACAAGTAGAGCAGGGGTGCTTCCCGATGGCACGGGAAGAATCTGCTGGCAGAATAACATCGCCGAATAGGGAAATCATCACCATCTCATCATCTGGTGTCGTAGGGGTAGAATCTGGCTCAGTCTTTGGGGGAGCTAGGAGTACATCAATATCAGCACAGAGGTTAGCCAAAGTCCTGCTGGAATGTGGTCACATTAATGGTCGGGGTTGGCCTCTCCAACACGCACAACTCAAAGGCATCTAGGCTCTTATGAACAGCCTAAACCTTTTGCTCCATCATCTGCTCCATCCACACCTAGGACTCTGCTATGGACCGCTACATCCATGGCTTTATATGGTGAAGCAAGGTGGCCATCTGAATCTCCAGCTTCTGGACTTGAGCTAGAGAGATGGCGATGCACCCTGAAGAGGGTGTGGATTTGGATGTTCTAGGAGCCTGACTAGTGGCCAGTGACGAAGGAGCCTAGGCATTGGTTGTAGTGGCTGGAGGGGCAGATTTATGAACCTGCATCTGCTTCACATCTGCTGTAAAATTATCTCCCAATAGTGGCACCTCAATTTGTGGCTCCCTACGAGGTGCAACCACATTGGCATCATCTCGAATAAGGCTGATATCCAGAGTCTTGGTTGCCTGAAGCAACCACTCATAATACCATACTGGTACGGATGCATCCGTGCATAGCTGGAAAATAAGGCACGAGAAGGGCAAGGTTGTGGTGGCCTTGAAGGCCCTCTCATGGATCTCTGCAACAAATATGCAGGCAAAGTCTATCTCCAACTCCGCTACCATAGTTGCAACCATCACTGCTCGGTCCCATGTGACCACATTGTCCACCTGGGAAAGGATAAAACACAATTCCACCCCAGCAAACAGAAGAATTTAGCAGCAAAACTTAGAGTCGCCCTCTTGATACCCAAGCTCGTAGTCTGGACCCACTCAGTGCGCTCTCCGTCCATAGCAATATGTCCGTCCAGCCATCTCACAAAGGGCTCCCTCTGCTCGGCATTCCTCTGAAATGGCCCGCTCTGAATAATGCCCATCAGATAGTCGAACTCTGCTGTATTGATGGGCAGAGTGTGGTTTGGGCCATAAATAAACCTCTAAAGTGTGGTCTCAGAGATGTCAACTGTGAAACCCCGTACTAGTGTAGCCTCAAATGGAGGCTGAGCTGCAGAGTTGGCCCGTTAGTTGATAGAGTTTCTGACTGTGGCCGCATAGGAAACATCGAACTCCTGTATTATCTCCTCGTTTTAGGACCCTCGGCTCCACTCAAACCTGTGCCTCCAAAAAAGATCATGCTTGACTGGAGTGGTGTGGAGTCTTCCTATGAGAACACGACGATCCTTAGTGACAAGTCGGGCATTCTTATCATGCTCATTTAACATGCGAGTAACTGTGTATATTTGGTATTTGCCGGTCACGCACCACCTGTTAGGCTCCGTAGCGACTGGTGCAGGCTTAGAACTGGGGGTACTCGGATGTCACCCGTACTATCAGCCTCAGAAGAGGAGGTGGTGATATCGCTAGAACCGGAGCCAGACTGTGACTCAGAGTCAGCCTGTGATTCGGTCGGTGTTGGCCCCTTTAGATTGTGGGCAGTGACTTTATCGGAACTCACAAGATGGGCTCTTTCCCGAGTAGTGCGGGGAGCAGTGCGGGAGGTCCTAGTGGTTGGAGGAATGTAGTCATCATCATCCGCGATGATCAGACATCGAGACAGTGCTACAGACTTAGACTTGACCTTCACGGCGTATGTGGGAGCTTGCTTAGAAGCCACTGTACTTGTGGAAGCTTAGTTACTACCAAAACAAGCAAATAAAACACACGGAAGAATTTCAGAACAAGAATGGACCAACACAAAAACTAAAAAAAAATCTGGACAGTGGCTGAACTGTCGACCTACGTTCTGTCGATGGAACAACGGTCCGTGGGTCCCCTCGGTGGGTCAGATGGTTGGAAATTGGGTCCCAGATGTGGGAACCATGGATCTACAGAATAGTCCGTTAATGGAATGATGGACCGTAGTCCACACCGTGGTTCGACATTTAGAGAAAACTTTGTGTTCAATTGACCCACAAACTCTACCTACGGTCTGTAGGGTGACCTATGGTCCGTAGACGGGGTGTCGTGGGTTAGTTCTATGCCAGGTTATAGAACTTGACTCAATTTCATGCCTTTTATTTCAATAATTACAAACAAACTAGGCCTACACATGCATTTGAACATGTAATTTTGGTAGTTAATCATCCTTCGGGTCGCGTTGACACAAATTTTACAGATTATCAAACCGAAACCTATGAACGCTAAGTCAAAACATCTAATTCGGCCTATTACCTGATTTCGTTGGTTAAAATTGATGACACACTCACATACCGTCATTCCAAGGGTTCATCTAACTACAATTTAACATTCAAACACATGATAGACAACCTAAGGTCAAGTTTATTGTTGTGATTTCGAGTTGAAACTATGAAATACTCAAAGTTTATGGGAAATCATCATACCTTACAAGTACGCAACAACGGTGAGTATGCGATTGATAGCAGCGACTCCAAAACCAACATGGACACCGAACCCGGACTATGAGATTGCTTTGGGGAGAAGGTGGGTGATTTGGGAGATAAAAGGATGAATATGGGATTTGGGGAAATGAATTGGGTATTGATATGGGGTTATTGGGTTTAAATGGGAGTGATTGTGGGAGTTAGAGGGTTGAAAAATGGTTGGGGGGGATTATATGGACGTGGGAAGTTTTTGAAATGAAAGTGGTTTTATTTAAAGGAAGTCTGGGTCGGGTCGACAAAACCCAAATTTTAGACCCACGAGACCCCGTCGACGGTCTGTGGGTCGACCTACGGACCATGGGTGGGGTCCGTAGGTCACTTTGACACTTAGAAAATTTAGCACACTTACATAGGATCTATGGACGCCATTCACGTTCCGTGGATGGACTAACAGATGGTCGATGGGGTCCGTAGACCAATGCACAACTATTTTTCAACAGATTTTGCCTTTCATCCCTACACACGTTGCAAACATTATGACTTTCTTCTTACATTTTCTAGACACATTTTAGACACATACCCTATTCTATATCTAGCCAACCCTAATACAAAAATAAAACACCTATCTAAAGAGCTACAAAAAATTAAAACAAAAGTAGAAAACTCTTATATCGAAAAGAAAAACCTATAGTTGGCTAGATTGTACATCTTGGGTTGCCTGTCAAGCAGCGCTTGATTTAACGTCGCAGCACGACGCATACACCTTGATTACTCAGACTTCATCAAGATAGTAGGCCTCAATCACTTCTTGCACACTCTCTGGTTTCCCCATGTAGACCTTTATTCTTTGCCCGTTCACATTAAACCTTGTTCCCTCCTTGTTTTCAAGCTTGACTGCTCCACGTGGAAATACTTGAGTTACTCTGAATGGCCCGGTCCACTTGGACTTGAGCTTTCCTGGAAACAAGCGCAACATTGAATTGAATAAAAGCAGCAGATCACCCACAACAAATTCTCTCTTTTCAATATTTTGATCAGGATACTTCTTCATCTTTTCCTTGTACACGCTGAATTTCATATGCTTTTATGGGAAACTCATCAAGTTCATTCATGTCATTCAGTCTTTGACTTGATGTGGAGCCCCAATCCAAATTCAACTTCTTTAGTGCCCACATGGCCTTATGCTCTAGCTCTACCGGTAAATGGCATGACTTCCCATAGACAATTTGGTAGGGGGATATACCTATGGGAGTCTTGAATAAGGTGCGAAAGGCCCATAGAGCATCATCAAGCTTTCTTGACCAGTCTGTTCTGTTGGCATTTACAGTCTTTGCAAAGATTTGCTTTATCTCTCTGTTTGACACTTCAACCTGCCCACTAGACTGCGGATGGTAAGGAGTAGCTACATTGTGGCGAACTCCATATTGATATAGAAATGCTTTGAAAAACTTATTACAAAAGTGGGAACCTCCATCACTAATGATCGCCCTAGGCGTACCGAATCTAGAGAAGATACTCTTTTTCAGGAATGCAGTGACACTCTTACCCTCATTGTTTAAAAGCACAATTTCTTCCATCCATTTCGACACATAATCAAGCGCAACACAAATATACCTTATCCCACGTGAACTCACAAATGGACCCATGAAGTCAAGGCCCCAAACATAAAATAACTCAATCACCAATATCGGGTTCATAGGTAGCTCTTACCTCTTTGAAATTCTTCCTTCTCTTTGGCAACGGTCAAAAGACTTGGCGAAATCATGAGCATCTTGGTGGATGGTAGGCCAGTAATACCCACACTGTAAAATTTTATGAGCAGTCCAAATACCACTATGACGCCCACCAACAGGCGATGAATGAGACGCCTCTAGTATACTCATAATCTCAACCTTGGGCACCTAACGACGAATAATCCCATTAGCACAAATACAAAACAAGTAAGGCTCATCCCAAAAAAACTTCTTCACATCATGCATAAACTTTTTCCTTTGGTGTAATGACAAATTTGACGGCACCAAATCACATGACAAGTAGTTAGAAAAAATAGTGAACCAAGGAATAAGATTATAAGAAGTAGCCAATACATGTTCGTCTGGGAATGCATCATTAATTTCATCCCCATCTCCTAACTTGAGCATAACTTCCTCCTCTAATCTCGAAAAATGATCGGCAACTTGATTTCTGTCCCCTTTCTATCCTTCACCTCAAAATCAAACTCCTGTAGCAACAATATCCATCTAATCAACCTCGATTTTGCATCCTTTTTAGCCATCAAATACCTCAATGCAGAATGGTCAGTATGCACTATGACCTTAGTACCAAGCAAGTAGGATCAAAATTTCTCGAATGCGAAAACCACAACAAGGAGTTCTGGTTCAGTCACCGTATAGTTCTTTTGAGCCACATTCAGAGCTTTTCTGGCATTATTAAGCGGATGAAGAATCTTCTCTTGCCTCTGTCCCAATACTACACCAAGCACCACTCTACTCGCAACACTAATCACGTCAAACAGTTGCCCCCAATCTGGTGAAATCATGATAACTGCGGAAACTAGCCTTGCTTTCAACTCTCCAAATTCTCTCAAATAAGCATCACCAAAATAAAACTTACACTCCTTTTCGAGCAGTTTGCACAATGGGTGTGCAATTTCGGAGAAATCCTTGTAAATGTCACGCCTCAAATCCCATTAAGAAAAACAGGCACCCAATGCCCTAAAGGCCCGAGAGAACCAACATGTAACCTGTGCTTACTATGCATATAACTATGACAATCTTGTGACAAGTTCACATAGGATGCAGCAATACGAACCAACATATATAGACCCAAAACTTATATACAAGACTTGGTCGTCGAGGCCACAACTTATTAAGACGTAACTAAACCATATACATAAGTCAACAAATCCTCTAAAATATAGAAAACCTTAGAGTAGGTCGGGACAGACCCCGCCTTACTCTTAGCTACGATACAATACCAAAATGAATCTACCAAGGACTCAGTAAGGCTCCGAATCAATCTGGAGCTCACCAAAAGTAGCTAAGTGTCGTGTGCTCCTACTGAGGAGGTCTACTAGCTGAAGTACCTGTGCCTGCAACATGAAATGCAGAGTCCCCTGCGAGGGACGTCAGTACGGGAAAATGTACTGAATATGTAAGGTAGTAACATATATAAAATAGGAGTTCGAATGAAACCAAGTATCAATATATGTGTGCATAAATCAGAACAGAAGACCACCTTGTTAACTCTTGTGGGATCATGTATGTTACATTCTTATCTTTACCTTTCTGTGTGTTATGATCTTTGTAAGGCATGTGATACAAATGACCAACTGATCAGTGGTAGAAGAGGGTGACCCATGCTAGTCATTTTAACCCCTGGGATGAGGTCCTCATAACTACAAAAATTGGGATCGGCCCATGCTAGGCTTTCACCCCTGAGATGCCACCCTTAATTATACAAATTGGTTTACTTAGATTCTTTAATCTTTTAGAATGTTGTTTTGGTGGTCATAATCATTTTTGACATTTGGAACTATGGACCAGTAGTAGAAGACATGAAAATAATATTTCAAGGTAGTAACAATGACATAAGGAGCTATGTAACATCAATGCATTACTTGTGAGCTTAAATGACATGATTGACTTTAACTGGCTAAGAGAAGGATTCACCAAACTTGCTTTTGCAAATACTATTTCTGTCACGACCCAAGCCTAGGGCCTAGACGTGACATGGCTAATGAGGAACCCGAAGGAACCCCAAACAAGCCTCTCAAACTTGTCATCACACTTCATCGGTCGCGGAAGTACATTCAACATTAATTAACGGGAAATAGGGACTAAG
>JAJOOR010009396.1:0-66490 GCA_036250505.1 Solanum acaule
GACTTGTCTTTTTCCTTTCGAGACAGTCCAGTCTCTGTTGTCCAGTTTTGGGACTTGTACTCATTTTGTAGTAGCTCTGTACTGGTGACTTCCAGGTTCTGGGAGGGATCTTTATTTGTATCTATATTTTGGGTTGCTTTCGCCTGTTTATATTGTTATTTGCCTACTCTTGTTTAGTTTCTACCCTCAGACCCATTACTTGTTGTTCCGGGTTACGAGTTGGCTTACCTACCGGTGGGTTATAGTAGGTGCCATCATGACTTGAGAAATCGGGTCGTGACACTAATTCCCTCCTCCCCCACCTTGTGGATGCCCTCAACCATTATTACCATTTCATGCGGGTACCAATGTTCTAGTCTGCTGCTGCACGGAATCCATCACGCGTGGGTGGGAAAAATCTCTCCTCATATGCTCAGGTTTTCCACAGTTATAGCAAGTATGATCAAAGGATAGCTTGCTTCCCGCCGAAGGTGTGGCTCCCTAGCTATATTGAATCAAATTATGAGGTGGAGTTCTGGAGTAATTACATGTAAAAGCGGGAATAGCGAACGGAGTTGGTCCGGCTGCAAGTGTTCGGCTCCCTGAACCTCTGGAGTAGGATCCTTGAAAGTTGCCTGAATTTTTGGCTTTCTTAGCCAATATCTTAGCCTGACCGTCTGGACTCAGCCCCTCCACTTTTTTCACAAAATCTGTTACCTCATTGAAGCTTTTTCCTGCAGAACTCATATGAACAGACAATACCTGCAACTCATAATTTAGACCATTAAAAAATAGACGGATCCTCTCTTCCTCAGAAGTCACCAATTGTGTAGCATATCTAGACAAAGCATTGAACTTGGCCTCTTAAGCAGCCACGGACAAACCACCTTGCTCCAAAGCCATGAACTCATCCGTCTTACGATCTCTCAAAGTCCAAGGCACATACTTCTACAAAAATAGAGCATGAAACTGGGTCAGAGTGAGTGGGGATAAAACTGAAGATATGCATTCCACATAAGCTCTCCACCACTGTTTAGCCTCACATAGAAGCTGAAAAGTCACAAACTCAACCCCATGTTAATGGACAATTCCCAACTTATGAAGCCTCTAATAGCAATCTAGGATGAACTCATATGCATCCTCACTCTCGGAACCATGGAACACAGGCGGTTTCAACTTCAAGAACTTAGTCAACATCTCATGCTCATTACCAGTCATAATAGGACCCAACAAAGTACGGAAGAAAACATCATTACCTCCAGTTCCACCCACCTTGAGAATAGTGATAGCAATAGGGAGATGGGTGGGAGCTTGAGTTGCTTGAACAAAGGGAAACACTCCAGGACCAACCAATCCTTTCAAGAACTTCATAATCTGCTGAGCTAACATTGGGTCTAAAGGAGGAATACCAGTAGTCTCAACCTGCACCTCTTCCTCTTGTCCAGCATTCTCCTCATTCTAAACCTCTATATTCTCCTCTACATCTTCATTATGCGCAGGAGGTGTCTCATTCATGGGAGCATTCTCTACTGGTGCTCCATCCCTAATGGGTGCAACCCTTCCTTGGCCTCTACCCCTGCCTCAACCGTGACCTCTCACTGCAATTTCCTTACTTGTAGCATTGATGGGAGCTATGGGCCTAACGCCGTTGAACCTAGTGTTAACCATCTGCAGATAGAAGAGTGAAGGAGGTTAGATACCAATTCGAATCGGTAGATAACAATTAGAATCAAGTCATTGCACGAAAGGACACAAGAGAAAACAGAGAGATTTCCAAAAGTCCTATAGCCTCTCAAAGAAAAGTACAGACGTCTCCATACCATTCCACAAGACACTACAAGACTCATTTTGGGTACGTCAAGATCAACGAACCTAAGCTCTAATACCAACTTTGTCATGATCCAGACAATCGTGATTGGCACCCACACTAACCCTCTAGTGGGAGAACTATTAATATTAATTAGCTAACAATAGAACTACACAACTTAATTAAAACTAAGGCATTTAAAATTACGGAAGCAAGTTTAAATGCTAAGGAATGAAATAGGGAGTTCCCATAAACTCCAAACAAAAGTTTAACTTCAAAAACAAATGCGGAATAAAACCTAGAACCTGAAAGTCAATGTACCAAAACTCTAACAATAACCATAAGTCTAAACAAGAAGGGGAACAACCCCATACTAAACATAAGAAATCTAAAAAACTAGTTTAAGTCCGATAATGTGGACATATACAAGGGAGAACTCATGGCTGAACGAAAGAACTGGCTCACCCTTAAATTCGATGATGATCACTGATCTTCTAAATGAAGTCTGTCAATAGTTGCTTGAAGATGCCCTGTACTTAACAAAGAAAGAGCAAGTGCAGTATCAGTACACAACCATAGTGTACTTGTAGGATCACACGGCTATCCCACTAAGTTCAATATACATAAGTCATTACAAGAGAATGATAACATGCATACACCGAACATATACAATATAATTTTCATTTACGAATAACATATAGTTTTACAGTTCTCAAGATTTACAGTTATGTCATATTAATGGTCCTCTCATAGAACCCACACCCAAATTGTTAGTGTACCGGTACGTGGTACCCGATCCAATGTTTTTGCCAGAACGTGGCAACTGATCCCATGTTTATGCCAGAACGTGGCAACTGATCCTAGTTAGTTTGTTGGAATGCAACACCTGATCCATTCAACAAGCCATAGTCACAATCACAAGTTTATGCTCAAAATCATACAATCAAATCATGATTAATGGCATTCATCCTTCATCTATCCTCATTTACAACTAGTGTGATTAATAGTGCAACATTTACATACATAAAAACATTATATTGGAGCAACAACAAGCATACATCACACAACATGAAGTCACAACCATCACCTACCTCGAAACAAGCTTGAATATCCTAAGAAACTTGATTCTTCCCTTTTTTGGATTCTTTCCACTTGTTCTTAGTCTACAAACAATCACAATAATGCGAGGATCAATAACCAACAGCTCATTACTTGGATAATAACAAGAATGTCATTCCTAGGTCAAACCATTGATCCCCATACACAGATTAAGTCTTTTTCCACCATATTTTCCAGATCAAGACCCTTCCCCATCGATAATTACCCACGAAACTAAGTTCTAAGGATCAAAATACAGATATGGGGAGTGAAAACCTTACCTTTAGCCTCAATAATGGTGGAAAACTTTCAAGAAAACACCTGGGGTCTATCCTTAGCTCTCAAAGTCAAAAAGTGCAGAATAAAACATTTATGGGTTTATTTCCAACTTAAGTCGCAACTGTCCTGCTATGGCGGCATTCACCCCGCTACAGTGTCCCCCCTTGGTGGGAAAATCCCGCCTCAGCGGCTTGCACAAAAACAGTGATCAATTTTAAGAATTCCAAAACCCTTTTTTCACAACACACCTTCAACCAAGGACACTCTAGACCACCCCTTCATGCTAAGATAAATTTTGGGAGTTCTACTCACCTGAATTCAATTATGTAAAGTCGTACAGGTTCTTTAACGTCTTAGCTATCTAATCATGTTATCAGAATCATAATTAGATCTCCGAATTGTTACCAGATTTCCCTAGACTTTACAGACTCCGATTTCGTCCAAATCTGGACTAAGTTGGAAAATTCCAAGTTACTATGAAAAAGGTTTTTGGTAAAAAAAAATTCCCCGTTGGCTTTTCTATAACGAAGGAAGCCGATTTTTACAATTGGCGACTTACCTTCACCTACGGTTTGTAGGTCCAACCACGGACCGTACTGGTCGACCGTGGGTGTGGTCAGAGACGATAAATATTTGGTGATCAACGACAGACCCCACCTACGGACCATGTTTCATACCCCGGACCGTCGGTGGCTTCTGTGGTTCGTGCACTAGGTCTGGAACACTACAATTTTTTTCTATTTTCTCAATTCTGAGGTCTTACATTCAACAGCAAGAAAGTTATCTATTATGTTATAATGTATACAATAAAATTTAACATAAAAAAATAGTTCTAAAATTAAAATTGAATTGTTCTCTTCACATGTTCATATGACATCTAAATTGTTTAATGTGGAATACATATGCAAAGCACATCTGGTTAGATGATAAGAAAAATAGACAATAAATATCGTCTATGAGGTAATACTACTGAGATTCGACTAATTACATGATTGCACCTCATTAAATTGAAATAACTATATACATTATTGCATTGAACTAAGAAATTTTTCATTGATCATATTCGTAGGTTCGCGTGAATAAGAGATATATATGACGATCAATATTGAACATTCACAAAAGAATCTACAATACTATTTTATGCAAAGCTCATTATTTAAATCTTTGCTTAAATAAGCAATACAATATACTATAACATATATTTGCTTTATCGGTAATCATGTCCAATGCACGTGTCGAAAAACTAGTTAGTCATAAATATGTGTATCCATTCATTTTTACCCATTTAAAATGGGTTGGGTACCCAATGCTTTTAAAATAAGTCAAATACGAGTCCACTCCTATTACCAATTTAAAATATGGTTACTTAAATAGATATAATGGGTAAATTCTAGAGAAACTCTATTCACTGAGAAAGCAAATTCAATTTTTCAATATTCTGCATATACGTATATTAGTTGTCTGAAAATTTCTGCATACTTACGATCTTGTTTTTCTAGTTTTCTTTTCTTTGTTATACCATCACATCTCAAAGTAAAATCCACAGTAACAGAAATTACTGAAAGTTTCTAGTAATTTCGGTCTAAATGGTGGCCTCGTAGGTGCAAGATCTTTGTCTTTTTAGAGTTAACATGTTGGCGAGTAATTAACCATGTATCTCCAATTCATGTTCATGTCATAATTCTATGATTTAGTTAGTTAATTCTAACACTTGTGATCACCAAGTCCACAAATGTGACCAATTTCTTAGTGTAATTTCAATCATGAGTCATGTTGTGGTTAGGAAGACTTAATTGTCAAGTCAGAAGTGTTTAGATACATGCAATAGAAACTAGTAATTTTGTATTGAGTACCAAATTGGTCATTTAATGTCTTTGAAATGCTTTATGACTTGGTAATTTTAGAGCTCATTGAGCATGCAGAAAACTTGTTTCATGGAATAATATGGGCACCCATTTTTACCCATAATATCCATTGGGTAACTAATTTTTATACGTTTAAAATATGAGTCGAGTCGGGTATTTTATCTAATTTTGTTTATTTCATTTTTTATTGACTCATATTTTACTCGATTAACTCATTTTCCACTTCTAGTAAAAAAATATCACTTTCCTCAAACATGCATAGATTCATAATCATAAATTATGAGTTCATAAGCATAGTTTATATTCACAAAATCTGCATAGGAATATATTCATGTGAAATCAATAAAAATAATGTAATTAAGTTAAATCATGCATAACAAGATTAAATATAATTAATTCAATCACAATGAATTAAACTGGTGGAGAATAGCATAAAACCCTAGATTTTGGGTGAAATAAATTTGAAGTAAAATATACATTATTGAAATACTTCTAAATAATGCACTTGAGATTAAATATAAGATTACTTTCTTGAAAATAATGCACTAAAAGAAAAATATACTCTCTTGAAACTCTTCTAAAATAATTTCCTTGAAATTAAAAATAATAATACTTTCTTGAAAAGCTTTTTCAAAATAATGTACTTAAAACAAAATATTCTTTCTTGAACTCGTTATTGAAATACTTCTTTGAAATCTTGAACATACTTTCTTTGTGAAATTAATGCATAAGAAATACTATGAAAATGTTTATAAATAACACTGATTAGAAAGGGGTCCATGTGGAATAATAAGCATGAACCATGAATCAATAATAATTAGTGACATGAAGTTAAATAATTTTGTTGATAAAATCAAGAACCAATGATAAGAGATAATGGGAATTCAAAATAATAAAATCCGGGGTAAGAACCCTAATCTTGATCATAAAAAACATATATTGTAGCAGTACGGCGCAAGGAAGAAAAAATTTCCTCAATTTGATAATATTACATACCTTACAAGCTCCATTAATCTTGAAAAAAGAACCCAATGTGGAGAAGAACAATCCATAAAACCTTTCTTCAGATTTTCAAATTAGTTTCTTGAAAATCCTATAGTTGAGTGTTAAGATTTCTATTAATGATTTATGATTATAAGAAGGAATTTGAATTGTAAGGATTAAAATCTTTGGAGAAGGATTTACCTAGAAGAAGAATCTTGAAAAAAAATTGAATGAACACTGGGTGAAGAAGATCCTTGAAAATTATTTGAAAGAATCTTGCTTGGAAGTCTTAAGCTTTGATTGTTTTTTTAAGAATTTCCTCTTAGGGTTTGAGAGAGGAGAATAAGATGTTAAAAGACTGAAATATAATTGTTTAGGGCATTATAGAAGTTGACAATACCGTTTTAAGGTTTTCCAATTGGTATATGGACAAGAAAATTATCTTTTTCAGAATCGTCCTGCGACTAAACTGCAACTTCATTACATTATTTAGTAAAATATTATAACACTCTACACCAATCTTGGAATGATATAAACTAGGTGGCGTTGGAAAGAGAGTTGATAGACCTTTAATTAAATTGACTATGGGCCACCAAAATCTTCATATTTTAATATATATAATAGTTTCAGGTTAACCTAGAAAATCTTATATGGAAACTCTATTGATAAGAAAACATTAAACTAAACTTTTTGTTAGAGGACTATTATTACTTTAATTCATCTTCGCATAAATCCCCACATTAAATAATTGACTTGAGCACCTATACAAAATAAAGAATCATCAAGTATAAACAACACCTTCGCAATAAAAAAAAGTATAAATAGCAAACATCACACTCCTAGAGAATTGGAACTAACCTAGAATCCAGTTGATCCTCAACCAAATATTTGGGCCCAAATACTAAAACCAACTAAAAAATGATAGAAAAACGAGAAACAACTCTAATCAAGAAGTAAATGGGGTCAAAAAGAGGCAACATACAAAGATAACCCAAGAGTCTCCTCTCCTACATGAATAAAATCACTCAAAGGTATAATACAACTAGGTCCATCCTACCACAATTATATGCATTGAAGGCTTCAAGTTTTACAGAGGGATTAGGACTTCATCAAAATTACTAGAATAATAAAAGAGAACCTAACAAAGGAATAACAACTACACGGTCCCCTCACAACTGAAAGTCTACGTTATTCATTTGGCCTACCTACCGGTTGAATGTAGTAGGTGGAATCATGACATGAGTTTATGGGCTGTGAGAGATTGGTATCAGAGATCTAGGCTAACCGGTATCATCGATATGTAAGCACGTGTCTCGTAAAGTCTTATGGATCGGAGTGGAGACGTTTGTATTCATTCTCCACGAGGCTATAGGGAAATCATACAAATTCCATTCTTGATTCCTTATTGTCTATTTTTTCTCCGATTAACCTGTAAAACTAGTTATTTAGAATCCACACTTGGTCAGACTTACTTTAACTCACATCCATGATCCTTCACCAACGGCCATCAATGGATCTACTGTCTGTGGTTTGGCTCTGTTGACTACTACTGCTGCCACTTTAGTTCGTTCTCTCGCAACCGCAGCCAAAAAAAATTCCTACAAATATTACATAAAACAATTATATCTAATAACAATACAACCCAAGACACACAAAAACTCTTAGTAAAATGCATAAAAAATACCGTAAACTCACGGTATATCATGGTCCAGGACCGGTAGGATATATGTGATGAATATCAACTGTTGGGTTTGGAGTAGGAAGGAAAACGTTTTAGAGGTTTAAAGTAGGAAGGAAAAAGTTTTACTTAAGAGCTAAGTAACATCTTCTCTTGTTTGTTGGTCGCCTCATTATTTTGTATTTGTGGTGTATTAATTCATCTAAGATAAGTTTGTTGCATTCAGTTTGGTTGGGTCTTGTTGGAAGGTAGTCATTACCAAAAGGAAGGAGTTGGAGTTTCTATTTTAAGTTTTTGACTAATAAAGTCAATTTATGAATTTCCTATTAACTTGAGTATTCGGTTTGCGTCGCTCGACCTCATAGGGTATTGGTAAAGTAAGGAAAAGCATATGGGATGAGTATCTTTTGGTAGTGGATGTTGTAATGACCCTTAAGGTCATTTTTCCAAATTTTCAATCTTTCCAGCATTAATAGTTTTTTTGTAGTGGCCCTAAGTAATTTATGGCTTGCTTGGATTGATAGTTCAGTTGTCGGGTCGTTCGTTTGAGTTTGAAGCAAGTTTCTATGTGTTGGAGCCTTTACAACTAAATAATTTACAATGATAAGAATTTCAAGAAGATTACCTATGAATGTAATTATCATGGTTTAATCCGCTATGGAAGGGCCATTTAAGGGTAGGGCATGCTTTATTCGAGCCCAGGGATTTTGTTGCGAGTTTGGGACATTAGGTTTTTAACTTTGAACCTTCAATCAAGGTTTGACTTTGGTAAATATTCTTGGTAAACGTTGTTGGATAGGAAATATGTCAGTATGGTGTAACACCCCGCTATTTGAAAGAGCTAGAATTAGAAAGAACCTTTTTTTTTTGGAAAGAATGAAAATCTGAAATTTGGCAAAGTTATGTTAAGTATGAGTTTTGGGTCAACTTTAAAGATCATAACTTTTAGTACAGGAAGAGTTAGGTGGCAAATAAGATATCAAATGAAAGGTCATGGAATCCTCTTTCCAACACCAATGAGTTTGCTAATTTTTGAGCTCGTATGGGGGAGATATGTCTGTTTTAAGTTGGGTTATTTGTTTAAGGAAAGTTACTCGGATTTAAGAGGGGTATTTTGGTCTTTTCCTTACCCAATTAAGTTATTTCGTTTTTACTAATTAATTGGGGGGTCTAAGCTTAGTTGGTTCAGTTTACGCACTCAAACTTCACACTAGGGTTTTTAGAGACAGAACTCAAGAGGAGAAAGGAGGAGAAAAGGTCAAGATTTCGTCAAGTTCTTGAAGGGTTAGTTCCGGATTTCGCCAAGGGTTGATTCCTTAGAGGTATGTGAATTAACATAGCATTGAGTTCGTTCACCCACGCACCAATCATGTTAATTTTAGCGTATTTTATTCCTAAAAAGATGAAGATTTCATGTTCTTGACTTGTATTCTTGAAATTGCCTTCATTCTTAAATTTGAATGGGATTGATGAGTTATATTCTTGGGTACATGTATTGGGTAATCAGATCTAAAGAAAAATTGAGAAAAAGAATTGAATTTAGTCGAATTAACATCAGAAAATGAGTTGAAAAATTTGTCGGGGTTACTTGGGGGGAAGTCTAGGGTGACGTGCCCCTGATACGCCCGAAGGTGTGGGTCGATCTGCCCCCGATGTGCCAGAAGGTCTAGGCAGCGCGCCAGTAGTGCGCCAGAAATGTGATGGTTCTGGGAGCGTGGGCGAGACGTTGTATCATCACATAACTCATACTAATGGTTGCCAGTAAGAGAATATCCCAAACATAATTTATATGTATATTCCTATATACAACATAGATACTATTGTATATTTCAATACTTCGAGATATTATCTATTGTTTTAAATGCTTATTATAATCTGAATCTTTATTGGTTTTTTTATTTTTGCATTGAGTTTAGTATCCATGAGTTGAGTAAAGTTGAAGTAAGAATTTCTTTTGGATTCAAGTCAAGCTTACATTTTTTTTATAATTTGCCTCGCATGCTCGTACATTCAATGTACTAATTTCATTTGGCATGCATCTTTTTATATGCATAAACAAGAAACCATGATCAAAATCTAGTGCTTCGTTGATCTAGTTGAGCATTTCAGTCATTTGGTGAGCCTCCTTGCTTTACGGAGGATCCCTTTATTATTGCTTTATCATTTTAGTTGATAGGATGATCGGGAGTCTTGTCCCAACATCCCTCATAGTACTAGAGGCTTCATAGACAGATAGTTATAGTTCTTTAGTCTTGTCATTTAAGTTGTTTTGTTATATGACTTGAGCTGCCACTTTGGCTACTTTGATGTTTAATTCTAAAACATTCTAAGTTATTTTGAGACAATTGAGTAAAGTTTCCTTTGTTTTCTTTTATGAAAGCTTAAAGTCTTCAGCCAAGAGTCTAGCCATGTCAAGGGTTCGCTTAGGGCCATCAATGGTTCTCGAGTGTCAGTCCCGCCTACGGTGTAGGCTTTGGGTGTGACATATGGTAAGCTCCTAAAGGTTGAGTTTGTTCTAGAATAACCTTATTTGTGGTTGCCAAGGCTTTAGGTCTTATTTTGAGTCCTCTTGTGAAAATTTGCTAAAAAAGGAGCTTGCATGTGGGTCCCATTGTTCATCAAGATGAGCTCGAGTTGAAGTTTTGATGGCTCCATTGAGTCTGGAATGCAAAAAATTATTGGGTAGACTATTGTTTTATGCGCATTTGTTTATGAACGAATCTTGAGTAACCCGTAAGAGCTCACTTGGGTTGGTACATCAATTTTGCTATTCCCGTTTGCATCCAGGGCACCGCATTGTTGGAAGCCTACAATTTTTATCGTTCGAATTCGTAAGATAGGCACTGCGTTCATAAACACCAAGTTGTTTGGTCGTCGTATTCGCGAGCCATGCTCAGCGTTCTTGAAGGAATGTGACCTTGACCTTCCACTTTTATAGAGGTCCTCAGTGTTTGCAATGGACGATCTGGGTCAAACTCACCCTATTGACCTCCATGATTGCCACCTAGGGGCCACGTTCACAGTAGTAAGTTGACTGGTCTTTTAATTAACCTGTTTTCATCTTTCTTAATCTTTTTCAAAACTCAATTTTTTGAGCTAGGGAGCTCCAAATTGGGTGATTCCAGCTGTGTTGGTTCGAGTTTTTTTGTGGATATGTGTTAGTGTTTGTTTTTACTTGGGTAGAGCGTCGGTTGGAGGTAATTCTCACTCCTACGGGGGCTGCTCATGTCTTGTTATTGTTCATTATGTTTGCACGTTGTCGTTTGGCCTATTCCATGCTTGGAATTATGTCGTGTATCGGAGAAATTACATAACTGGAGAAATTAATTAACCAAATCATTATTGTAATAAGTTTTTTAACACAACTATATATGTTGCAAATGAGTTGTTTATGATGAATTCAAAGAAGAGTTTTCATCACCCATTGGATGTTGTTGTGACTATAAAAGCAATGCTTCGATTATGTGGGATTCGACCCCAACCTTTTTTTATTACTATATTATCTTCGATAAACTGTGCATTGTATTGTTGTGACACAAGATTAGTGCTTTAATATTATAAATTTATAGCTCTTAGTTATATTATGAATCCTAGTTTTACTTATCCAAATTCATATAAAGTCTTACAGTATAGAAATTAAACCATCAATTATTCCTCTAATTTTTATTATTCTCGCCCTATTTTGTGGGATTTTACCCCAACCTTGTTTGGATTACTATATTTTCATAGGACCGCATTAGATCATCTTAGCGTGTAATATTTAGTGAATCGGGAACCTGGTAGTTGTTGCATACACAAAGTTCTTTATTTTAGTTTCACTGGAATACACACTTGGAAAAGGAAAAAGAACCATCAAGAAAATCTTGCAAGTATACAAAGATCATTGTATTTGGTCCAAAAGAGTGGAAGAACCTTTGAGTTCATGATCAGACCATTAAAAATAATGTTGAAATAAGAATGTTCCTTGATCACATCCTTTAAGTGCATTCTCTATCCTGAAAAATCTTTCATAAACTTCAGAGTCATCATCTCTACCATTGCCACGTTGGTTTGTTATTGGACCGCGGTCCTAGTTTGACATTAACTTGGCTTCTTCTCTTTTTTCATCTTGATGAATATATATAATAAGAGGTTGTGAGCCTTGACCTAGTTATTACATCTGAAAAAAGACTTTTGAAAGATGCGCCGCTTGCTTTACTATTAATGTAGCATAACGATGTTGGATAAGTTGATTAACATAATACTCCTTGTTCTTACTATCCACAACAATATCTTTCCCATTGGGACAAAGAACTATTTCCCTCCTCGAACCCAATGACTCAACTTCAAAAACAAATGTCAAGCCTAACACATCTTGATCCACTATCTCAGCATCCATATTCAGTATCTCATGACAGCTACGTTACAAGAATTGATCTGCGTCCATAATGCATTCCAATAATACACCATTTCTAGCCAATTGCAATGTGGCAACGATAGAGATAATGACTCTAAAGTTTAGATTTTCAGGATAGAGAGTGGACTTAAAGGATGTGATCAAGGAATATTGTTGTTTCAACATTATTTTCAATGGCCTAATTATTGTCTCAAAGGTTCTTACACTCTTTTGGACCAAATACTATGATCTTTATCGCACCCCGAATTAATTTATGCATGACCATTTACTAGGTGGCTTAAATGTTAACCTAGATGTTGGAATTATTACTTAAATAGTGGATGCCATTGAAGCGTGCAACATTTCGACCTTTAGCGATCATCTTGAAATTCGGTACTATTCGCAGAAAGAGTTAGAGTGTTTTGCCTGAGAGTTAGATTTGAACATGCAAGGCTTAGTAAGGTCGTTTACTTTTTATGTGAATAAATGAGCATTATTGAATCAAAGATAGTTGAGCTAGGTGAAGCAAAAGAGGAATTGCTTAATTTTAATCAAAAGCTTTTGAAAGCAAAGGAAGATGAAATCTTTATCTCCATTTCAAGGCCCTCACAACTTCTCCATGGTAAAAAAATTGTTTATCAAAAACTTTTCCTCATTATTAGTATAATTATCTCTTAGTTGCAGCCTTCATTAAAATAGAATCTGCTATTATTTCTAAGGTTGCAAGTTTCATCTTCTAATATCTAATAGGAATTTACATATTTATTCGTATTGGACTTTCATTAGTTTGGAATCATACCTACAAGTGTATAGAATTTCAATTTTACTACATGTCACATGTGTTTTGACTTTTATTTTTTTCTCTAGGTCCAGACAAATTATTCTCCAAAATTTTTGTTCGCAAACTTCCAAAAAATGGGTTTTCTATTTATGTCCAATGTATATAAAAGCATACTTTTTACCTGTACCTCATAGCAAATGCAAGTGAAATAAAAACGAGTTCAATTAGTTTGGAAAAAAACACTTCAAAATTATTGTGGAATTACCTATAACATGATATACTGAAGGCATAAAGAGAAATAAACGTGTTCTTTTAACAATATTAGTAAGGAATGAAATTAGACCAAATAAAATAATAAATGAATGTTCTTAATAATATGGTGCAAAAAATTAAATTAAACAAAAACAAAATAAAAATGAACGTTCTTAATAATATGACTAAGAAATTGAAGAAGGATAAAATATAAAAGGAAAACATAGTTAAAACCACATCTGTCAAAATGACGAAGAAAAACATAGAACATGAAGAACAAGACAAAAATATATAAGAAATGAAGAATAAAAATATAAATTATTTTTTATTAGAAATATGTGAGCTTAATTACTTGTTGAGAATGACATGTTAGATTGATTTCTCTAGATGCTTTTCATCTTTCACAGTTCTTTCATTGAATTATATTTCAAACTAGAATTTTCATATTTAATTAGGATATTTTATCTAAAAGAAATTATATTCGTATGAAATGTGGTTTTGTTGTCTGGCTGGTTTATTCCCTCTCTAAAAATGTTTTTCATTCTTCATTTAAGCTGAACTTAAACATAAGGAATAGAAACAAATCTTTTCTGAAGCAAACTAACCAGCCCAACTTCAAGACAAAAAATTTGAAGCAAATTTGCCTTACTGGTTTCTCAGTTTTGTCAAATATATGCTCCCTTCGCATATCATTGGGCGGGGGGGGGGGGGGGAGGTTGGTTAGTTTAATTTCTTCTTTATAAAAGTAGAGTTATTTTGGTACTATATATTTTAGATTTTCTTATAACTTTTTTTATACAACAGTGTATTCTAAGAAAATTTTTTGATTCCCATTTGTCAAATCATGATGACACTGTTATTTTGGTGGATGAAAATGAAAAAGATTTTCCATAAAATACCTAATTTATAAATATGGATTGTGTGGTGGTTGAAAAAGTTTCTCCATTGCTCACAATGTTCTTGAAAGAGTTGTCTCGGGCTTCAATTGATTCAGCCCTGAGAAATTAAGGTAAAATCTTGTAAGTGCTAAAATCCAAGTTATTTTGTTCATGAAAGAGTTGTTTATTATTTGGTTGATCTTATATGCACCAGTAGTGTAAATGAATTGTTGCAAGACCTAGAGAGGTAGTATTAGGAATGAAGATATATTTAATTAGGTGGGAGTTGGCCCTGTGTGGACATGATGAAGAAAGTGGGATGTAGATTGTTATAGTATGTGAAGAGGAGAAGCGTAGATTCCTTTGTTATTGTATTATTGGTATTTCTTTTCATCTTAAAAAATCGGAACCATCCCAGTCTCAATATCCTAATCTTGTCAACCACAAGGAAAACTCCCACTTTGTTTAATATATATTCGTTCCTAATACTACATCTAAAGGATAAGTAAGAAATTCATTTAGACTATTGGTTCATATAAGATAAATCCAATGAAAAAGGTAACTCTTTCTTTAACAAAATTACTAGGATTTAAGCACATACAAGGTGTTACCTAAAATTTGCAGGGCTAAATCAATTGGAAATCCAAGGCATCTCTTTCAAAAAGGCTGTGGGAATTGGAAAACCCTTTCCAACCCCCACTCAATAAATTCTTACTCGTAAGGTACTTGGTAGGAAATCTCTCTTCATTTGCATCCACAAAAACAACAACGTCATCATATTTTCATAAATCGAAATCATAACAATTTCTCATAAAACTCTACTATATCATAATATTTATAAAATAAAATCTAGAATATAAATGACAAAAAACAACTCTAATTGAATCAATAATAAATTGCACTTACCAACAAAAATCTCCCCAAGACATGTGAAGGGAGCATACATTTGACAAAACATGGAAACCCAATACGCTAATTTGGTTTAAATTTTTCAGCTAACAGTTGGGTTGATGAGTCTACTCTACCACAACTGTGATTTTGTCCCTTCCTTTCAGTTCTAGTAAAATCAAGAATCAAAAGAATTTTTAGAGAGTTAATAAAACCATTCAGACAACAAGGTAACTGTAACACCCCTAAATATCAACCAAGAGTCGCATGTCGATTTACCGTCGCTTAGTTAATACAATATGTTTTATTCTCATTTTGGGAACTTGATGTTTTGTGATAATTGAAAACTTGTTTAACATAAATTGTGATCGAAATTTAACGTATTGTATTGGGGTATTTTCATAATATTCTAATTAGAATTATGTATAACTTTAAAAGGAGATGAGGGATATATATATATAGGTGTATATGTATGCATTTTGGGCAGCACACAACTAGTTGGGCAGCCACCTTTTGGAGACAGCTGTGCAGTGTGATAAACATCACTTTTGAGACTATATTTTGACACCTCTTCTAGTCAAATTTGTCTCACCTGAAGTATAAGAACCTTAAAACATTATCTAACAAGTTGTTCTTCAAAATAACAAGAGAAATACTTGGCCCTTTTGGCTGGAATTCGAGACACACTTCTTTTTGGTAAGTGGTAAAATCTGTTTCGGAGCTGGATAGTGTTTAGTATTTAAAGCATAACTTGAGTTATAGAACTTCATTTACAGTGAATAAATATGATCTGGAAAGCTAATTTTTAGACCTACAACTCTTATGTTTATGTAAAACTCTAATATAGTTGTTATGAATTCGACAGATGGGACGCAACATAGGAAAAGTTCTGTCCAGAGTTCGGAAGTAGAAATCCTGTATGGATAGCTGTTAGTCTTTTAGAGATATCTTTTTGTACAAAATATATTTTGCGGTGATTATTGTTTTTTTTACAACCTTAATAAATGTACCTACATCTTTCATGAAGTTGATAAAGTCTAGTTTTGCCGTTTTCCTTTTCAAATCTAAGTTGCGCAATAAGGTACTAAGCTGGCCAGAATTATTGTTTTAGCAGCATAGTTGTATTTGTACAGGCTAAGCTTACTTGTGATGAGAATCCTGTTTTACTTCGACATTATTGAGATACTAGGAATTAAATAAGTTATTTAATTGTATTTCAAAGGTTTTATATACTTGTGAACAAGTTGAGGACCTTGAAACGTTGGTTGGTCTACAGTCTAAACTCGCGAAGTAGTTTTGCACTGTTTCTTTGCTAAAGCACTGAGGTTTGTGTATAAACTTGTACTTGCACTATTTTAACTGCTGGTATATCTGAAGGTTGATCCTGGTACCTTGTTTACCTCTTGTCACTTTGCATTGTCGTGTTGGTATCCTTTAAGACGTTAAAGACACTTGTGTAACTCGCCCACTTGTACGGATTGTTTGTCACTATTGGCATGCCTCTTGATTCGGATCATTTGCCATCTTGACTTTGGATTTTTTGTCCATCTTAAAAATGGAAGTTGTCTATTTTAAGTAAGAACTAGAAAGCCATTTTTAATATGGTTCTTGGTTCTATTGATTATTGGGTTTTGACCCTTCTTGATACAGGGCGTCGGACCTTCTTGATACTTGCTTGTGCTTGGTGTGACGACTTGATGTATTTATTGGGCGAGCCTTGTTATTGAATCTCTTGGAAAATGGTGCTATGAGTGTTCTTGACATTTGGATCTTTAAATATCGAACTTGATACTCTTATTATATTGTTTACTTTATTTAATTATTATGTTTCAATGGTGCTGCCCATGACTTGAGGAAGTTAACTTGGTTAATCGGATGGCTCTGAACCTATAGTTACTGCACCACTAAGCTATATGCTTAGTGATAGTTGTTTCTATCGTAGGCAATGATCAAGTGGTTGCATGAAGCTGGCCATTGGAGATGGAACTTTTGAGTGCCTTAAGGAAGATGACATTTGCATATAGGCATCTATTTTTGTATAAGCCTTGGGACTTGTACATGATCTATGTGTTGTATATTTACATGATATTTTGAGTACTAATTTGACCACTTCACCATGGGTTGTAATATAAGTATGTTTATATGTTTGGTTCTTTTGGGGTGTGTAAACCCAAGTCTTGTAATATATTAAATTTACCACTAATTTTGAATGATTGTGTGAAGCATGAACGACCTAGTTTGGGTACTCAGAAGTTGGTAATATCCATTTTATGTCATTTTTTACTAGTGTGAGGACAATATATGCATAAAAATCTCGTGAGTTATTGGCTTATATTATTTCGGAAGGGTCGCTACAAGTGTGGGTATCAGAGCCTAGGTTTGTGGTTCTAGGACTTTTGCTGTGAAATACTTGTATACTTGTTCGCTTTTGAAAAAGATTCTATTTGGATTATTTGTTCACTTACATGGTTTATAATATTTTTATCGCATGTAGAGTGCACATGCATCATGTACATGGCCCTAATATAATGTGATATTCCCTTCTGACCGACCTATGTAAGCTGATCGTGAAGGTTTGGGTACCTCTGTTCCCCAACCTCATGCACAAGAAGAGGTTGGAGAACCTTTCTCGAATCAATATGTTCCCCACACTAGTGGGTCTGAAGTGGGAAACAATCAGGTTGTAAGAGCTGGTTCACATCTTCACATGAGCTGTGGTACTCAAGTCATGAAACCTCATTTTCAACAAATGGCTGAATTCTTCCACTACATGGTTGAAGTGATGCATGATCCCAACGTGATTAACTTTAAGAAAATGAGGAAAATGGGTGGAATGGAGTTTGAAGGCAATGTTGATCCCACGGATGCTAAACAATGGCTAGAGCGCATGGAGAGGGTATTTGACCAGTTAGAGTGTTCAGATGTTGTCAAATTTAAGTATGCTATTTCACTATTACAAAAGGATGCATACGATTGGTGGGTAAGTGTTCCAAATGCCAAGGTAAAACCTCTTGTTCTTACTTGGGATTATTTTCTTAGGCAATTTCGTATGAAGTATGTCCCACCTGCTTATTGTGATGCAAAGAGAAAGGAGTTTTTGAATTTAAGGCAACGAGGCATGTCTATTGCTGAGTACCAATAGAAGTTTCTAAGGCTCTCTCGTTATGCCGGGGGTATTATTAAAGAGGAAAAATACAAGTGCAGGAAATTTGAAGACGGTTTAAATGATTGCATTAGAAAGAATGCGGCGATCCTGCTACATGACAACTTTTGTAAGTTAGTGTCTGCTGCTTTTACTTGGGAACAACTTGATAAAGAAGAAGCTAGTAGAACTGAAAACAAATTCCAAAACCCTACACCAAATTTTGGGGGTCCATCAAAAAGGGGAAGGTTTGATAATTCTAAGGCTGGTAGTGATAACAGGCCACCGCAACAAAAGCAAAACAAATCAGATTTTTCAACAGCTAGCAATCCAAATTATGGCCAAGGCAAGCCTCATGTTCCCACTTGTCCACAATGTGGAAAGAATAATTATGGTACTTGCAGGAGAGCTTCTGGTGCATCTTTCAATTGTGGGAGGTTTGATCATAAAGTGAAGGATTGTCGTAATCCTAATAATGCTCCTTCCTTGAGAACTGAAGTCTCAATTCATAAGCCTTCTATTAATCCTCCTCAAACTAATAGAGGTGCAAGATCTAAAAACACCCAAGCAATAGGTACAAGTGGAGCTAATCAAGCTAGTTGATAAATGGCTACTGCATGTGCTTATGCTATGAGGCAGAGGGGTTGTTGGTAAATTTCACTTATTTGGCTTATGTGTGTTTACATTGATTGATCCGGGTTCTACACATTCCTATATTTGTTCATCACTTGTTCTTCCTGAAAATGTGAAATCTGTGAGACTTAATTATGATGTGCTGGTTGAAAGTCCTTTGGGCTATCAAGTGATGTGTAATCGAGTTTACCAAGATTGTCCCTTCGTGATTCAAAACCTAGTCTCCCCTGCTGATTTGATTGATATGCCCTTCAAGGATTTTGATGTTATTATCATGATGGATTGGCGTTATAAATATCATGCGGTGGTAGATTGTAGGTCTAAGCATGTGACTTTTAAAGATCCGACATTTTCACACATCATTGTATAAGGTGAAAGATCATTGACATCTACTATTATTTATGCGGCCTTGGCAAGAAAGTTGATGCGTCAAGGTTGTGGGGCATACCTTGCTCATATAGTTGATACATGGTTGGAAAGTCCTTGTATCAAGGACATACCTGTTGTATGTGATTTTCCAGAAGTCTTCCCAGAAAACCTTCCTGGATTACCCCCAGAAAGAGAGGTTGAATTTCCAATCGAGCTTTTTCCTAGATTTACCCCTATTTCTATCACTCCTTATAGAATGGCTTCGGCAGAATTAAGAGAATTGAAAGCTCAATTGCAAGAACTTCTTGAGAAAGGTTTTATTCGACCTAGTGTTTCTCCTTGGGGAGCCCCTGTTTTATTCATAAAGAAGAAGGATGATACTCTTAGGCTTTGTATTGACTATATATAGACAATTGAACAGAATAACAATCAAGAATAGATATCCACTACGAAGGATCGATGACTTGTTTGACCAACTGAAGGGTGCTAAAGTATTCTCAAAGATTGATTTAAGGTCTGGATATCACCAACTGCATGTTAGAGAGAAGGATGTTCCTAAAACTGCTTTTAGAATTCGGTATGGTCATTATGAATTTTTGGTGATGCCATTCCGATTGACAAATGCTCCTGCGGTATTCATGGATCTAATGAATCGAGTATTCAAGCCTTATCTTGATCAGTTTGAGGTTGTTTTTATAGATGATATTTTAATATTTTCCAGAAGTAGTAAAGGCCATAATAAACACCTTCGGATTATTTTGCAAATTTTGAAGGAGAAAGAACTTATGCTAAACTTTCCAAGTTTGAATTTTGGCTTGATGAAGTGACGTTTCTGGGACATGTTGTAACAGCCAAAGGCGTGAAGGTGGATCCTAGTAAGATACACATAGTTGTTGAATGGAGACCTCCCAAAAGTCCAACCGAGGTAAGAAGTTTCTTATGCTTAGCAGGATACTACAGAAGATTTGTGAAAGGCTATTCCATTATCACCTCTCCTTTGACTAAGCTCTTGCAGACGGAAGTAAAGTTTATTTGGGATGACAAATGCCAAGAGAGCTTTGAAACTCTCAAATCCTTGTTTACTCAAGCACCTATACTTACTCTACCAATTGAAGGGAAAGAGTATGTAGTATACAGTGATGCTTCTCACAATGGTCTAGGATGCATTTTGATGCAAGAAGGGAAGGTTATTTCTTATGCCTCTCGGAAATTAAAACCACATGAATTAAATTATCCTACTCATGATCTTGAACTTACTGCTATAGTGTTTGCTTTAAAAATATGGCGGAATTATTTGTATGGAGAGAAATGTCATATATTAACTAATCACAAGAGCTTAAAGTACTTGGGTACTCATAAAAAGCTAAACCTTCGACAACGTAGATGGCTTGAACTCTTCAAGGATTATGACTACACAATTGATTATCATCCAGGTAAAGCCAATGTGGTTGCAGATGCCTTAAGTCAAAAATCCTTCGCTATCATTTCCTTGAGTCCTTTACCCTTGCTTCTTGAGTTAAGAGCCATGAATGTTTGTTTTACACCTTATTCAAATGGTTCAGTTATTGCTAATTTGCAAGTAAAGCCAATATTACTTGAACAGGTTAAGGAAGCACAAAAGTTAGATGAGAAACTTGTAAAATTGACCAGAGAAGTTCAAAAAGGGGGAAAACTTGATTTTACATTAACAAAGGATGTTGTCTTATTTTATCAGAACAGGTTATGCGTCCCTAATGATGACAGATTGAGGAGAAAAATACTGAATGCAGCACATACTTCACCATATGCAATGCATCCTGGAGGAGCAAAGATGTACCAGACCATCAAAAAACATTATTGGTGGAATGGTATGAAGATAGACATTGCGGAGTTCATTTCTAAATGTTTGGTTTGTCAACAAGTAAAGGAAGAACATCAGGTCCAGTTGGTTTACTACAGCCTTTGTCGATGCCGAAATGGAAATGGGAGAGAATAACTATGGACTTTGTTTCTAGACTTCCTCGCACCCAAAGAAATCATGATGCAATATGGGTGATTGTGGACAGGCTAACCAAGAGTGCTCACTTCTTAGCAATCAGGATAGATTACTCACTTGAGCGTTTAGTCGAATTGTACATTAATGAGAATGTAAGACTACATGGGGATGCCTGTGTCTATTGTATCTGACCGAGACCCAAGGTTTACATCTAGATTTTGGGGTAGCTTGTAGGAAGCATTGGGTACTAGGCTGAAATTTAGCACTTCGTTCCATCCTCAAACAGACGGGCAGTTGGAAAGAGTGATACAAATTTTGGAGGATATGCTTCGAGCTTGCATTATCGAGTTTGAGGGTAGTTGGGACAAACACTTGGCTTTGATAGAATTTGCTTACAATAACAGTTATCAATTGAGTATTTGAATGCCTCCCTATGAAGACTTGTACAGAAGGAAATGTCGGATCCCTCTTTGTTGGAGTGAAGTTGGTGACAGAAAGCTTATTGGTCCTGAAATTGTGCAACAAACAGAGGACAAGGTAAAAATTATCAAGGATCGTCTAAAGATTTATTCTTATAGACAAAAGTCGTACGCTGATCTGAAAAGGCATGACATTGAATATCAAGTGGGAGATAATGTATTCCTAAAGATGTCTCCATGGAAAAAGATTATGAGATTTGGCCAAAAAGGAAAACTTAGTCCCCGATTTATTGGACCTTATGAGATACTTGGAAAGGTTGGACCAGTTGCATATAAATTAGCTTTTCCACCGGAGTTGGAGAAGATCCACAATGTCTTTCATGTCTCTATGCTTAGAAGATATCGTTCTAATCCATCACATGTTCTTTCGGTTGAATCTATTGAGGTTAATCCTGACTTGACTTATAATGAAGAACCTATCCGAATTGAAGCTCGAGAAGTAAAGCAACTTAGAAAAAAGAGAATCCCCTTAGTAGAGGCACTTTGGAGGAACCATTCGGGAAATGAAGCTACCTGGGAAAGAGAAGAAGACATGAGGACCCAGTATCTGCACCTGTTCCAGGACTACTGTAAGGTAAATTTCGAGACGAAATTTCTTTAAGGGGGAGAGAGTCGTAATACCCCTAAATATTACCAAGATTCACATGTCGATTTACCGTTGCTTAGTTACTACAATATGTTTTATTCTCATTTTGGGAACTTGATATTTTGTGATAATTGAAAACTTGTTTAACATAAATTGTGATCGTAATTTAAGGTATTGTATTGGGTATTTTCATAATATTCTAATTAGAATTATGTATTACTTTAAAAGGAGGTGAGGGATATATATATATATATAGGTGTACATGTATGCATTTTGGGCAGCACACAATTATTTGGGAAGCCACCTTTTGGAGACAGCTGTGCATTGTGATAAACATCACTTTTGAGACTGTATTTTGACATCTCTTCTAGTCAAATTTGTCTCACCTGAAGTATAAGAACCTTAGAAAATTATCTAAAAGTTGTTCTTCAAAATAACAAGAGAAATACTTGGCCCTTTTAGCTGAAATTTGAGACACACACTTCTTTTTGGTAAGTGGTAAAATCTGTTTCGGAGCTGGTTAGTGTTTAATATTTAAAGCATACCTTGAGTTATAAAACTTATTTTACAGTGAATAAATATGATATGGAAAGATAATTCGTAGAACTACAACTCTTATGTTTATGTAAAACTCTAATTTAGCTGTTATGGATTTGAAATATGGACGCAACATAGGACAAGTTCTGTCCAGATTTCGGAAGTAGATATCCTGTATGGACAACTGTTAGTGTTTTGAAGATATCATTTTGTACAAAATATATTTTGCGGTGATTCTTGTTTGTTTGCAACCTTAAGAAATGTACCTAAATCTTTCATGAAGGTTATAAAGTCTAGTTTTGCCGTTTTCCTTTTCAAATCTAAGTTGCGACATAAGGTACTAGGCTGGCCAGAATCACTGTTTTGGGAGCATAGTCGTATTTGTACATGCTAAGCTTACTTGTGATGATAATCCTGTTTTACTTCGACATTATTGAGATACTAGTAATTAAATAAGTTATTTATTGTATTTTTAAGGTTGTATATACTTGTGAACAAGTTGAGGACCTTGAAACGTTGGTTGTTCTACGGTCTGAACTCACGAAGTTGTGCTGGACTGTTTCTTTGCTACAGCACTGAGGTTTGTGTATAAAGTTGTACTTGCACTCTTTTAACTGCTGGTATATCTGAAGGTTGATCTTGGTACCTTGGTTACCTCTTGTCACTTTGCATTGTCGTGTTGGTATCCTTTAAGACGTTAAAGATGCTTGTGTAACTCGCCCACTTGTACGGATTGTTTGTCACTATTGGCATGCCTCTTGATTCGGATCATTTGCCATCTTGACTTTGGATTTTTTGTCCATCTTAAGAATGGAAGTTGTCCATTTTAAGTACGAACTAGAAAGCCATTTTTAGTATGGTTCTTGGTTCTATTGATTATTGGGCTTTGACCCTTATTGATACATGGCGTCGGCCCTTCTTGATACCTGCTTGTGCTTGGTGTGACGACATGATGTATATATTGGGCGAGCCTTGTTATTGAATATCTTGGAAAATGGTGCTATGAGTGTTCTTGACATTTGGATCTTTAAATAACGAACTTGATACTCTTATTATATTGTTTACTTTATTTAATTATTATGTTTCAATGGTGTTGCCCATGACTTGAGGAAGTTAACTTGGTTAATCGGATGGCTCCGAACCTATAGTTATTACACCACTAATCTATATGCTTAGCGATAGTTGTTTCTATCGTAGGCAATGATTGAGTGGTTGCATGAAGCTGGCCATTGGAGATGGAACTTCTGAGAGCCTTAAGGAAGATCACATTTGCATATAGGCATCTATTTTTGTATAAGCCTTGGGACTTGTACATGATCTATGTGTTGTATATTTACTTGAAATTTTGAGGACTAATTTGACCATTTCACCATGGGTTGTAATATAAGTATGTTTATATGTTTGGTTCTTTTGGGGTGTGTAAACCCAAGTGTTGTAATATATTAAATTTACCACTAATTTTGAATGATTGTGTGAAGCATGAACGTCCTAGTTTGGGTACTCAGAAGTTGGTAATATCCATTTTATGTCATTTTTTACTAGTGTGAGGACAATATATGCATAAAAATCTTGTGAGTTATTGGCTTATATTATTTCGGAAGGGTCACTACAGTAGCAATTCATAATACTAGGTGGAATGATTGTCTACAAGTATGTATTTAATTATTAGATTGTCATCTAAAGTGCTAAATCCTTAGTCTCTATATTTAGCCCAAACCATGGACTGTGACTGAAGATCAAATGTCCAAACGTTGAATTTCGGACTAATAGAAGAGGAGCGTAACCAGACTTTGGCGACCATAAGGCTACCTAAGAATCTTATGTCAAATTAATAGGGCAGTGTGACCATACCTTGAATCTTCGAACATAAGGCTTCTAAAGAATAACATATCAAATAAACATCACAATTCCACCTTGGAAGAAATTTCTACTCGAAGATAGTCAATGCAAAAACTCCAAGCCTGAACCGAATCTAATTCCAAACTGTCCAACCACGTTGAAAGCGTAATCGTGAATCACCAGGGTCGTAGAAAAAGGGTGTTATGGATAGAATGTCATCAGAGCTAATCTACAACCTAACTAAGACTCATTCTATCAGACCTAATTCTACTACATCAATCTACATGGAGTTATGTCATCTAAAGCAAGCACATGCTCCTAAATATGCAAGTCTAAGGCAAGGACTACTCTTCCCTAGACTAAGGCCGAACATGCTGTCAACCACAATAATAAATAACTACAGAACATGCCACAATGTGGGGATAGTCGTGAACAAGAAGAACAACATGCTAGTAGATCGAAAATCCTGACAAAATCTTAAAACATGATATTAACTAGCTAAGCATGATCAACTAGCTACCAAACACAAATTCCCACAAATCAACATTTATTTAAATTCTCAAACTCAATCGTAAGGACAGGAAGCACTAGCCTACCTCAAGGCAAATCCCATGTGCTTAAAATTCACATTCCAATGCTTCTCCCTTTCGAACGGTCTCCGAATGCTACACCACTATCAAATATAGAATAACAATATTAACACGATCGCATAGACACCAATCAAATTAATTAGAGACAGACGAAAATTTGAGTCAATATGCGCATGTGGGACCCACCTTAGGAATCAAAGAAATGATTCCATCAAAATGTCCATTTAAGCTCCCTAAACTTGTATCCCAAAATGAGACACAAATTTTGGCAAGAACAACACCCAAACACGTACATGCAACAATTAAACATTTAAGCACAATCAAGAGGGCTGGCAGCCCCTTCGGAGCAGATTTTATTGTAAACAAGCTTTCCCCTGCAATCCCCAAACACTCCAATGCATAGCCACAACCTTCCCGAACACACTAAACTTGAAATCAGCCAAATCAGCCAAATCGAACATAAACAACTCCCACAATCACAAAAGGAAATGCTTGAAAATAAAGAAATCATGGTGTGGTATTTTATTCAAATATCAAGCCACAAATACACATCAAGATAGCGGAAAAAGGAGGTCGTGATAACAACCCACTCTTTAAATGTCGTTCACAATCACAAAAGTCAAACTTCGCGAACAAGATTACCAAGGATGGTCAACGCTACATCTACTCATTTATATTATAGATTGAGGCCCATGCAATCATAATGGTAATGAACAATCCTCCATGATTGAGAAGGCACACATGTAACCTCGTTGAAAGAAGCACCATACAAGATGTTGGTGCATCAGCTGAAAGCATTGACGGGGTGCTCGGGATTCATTTGGAACCCCGTGCATGGAAATGAAATATGCTACCCCACCATATTTTGTATGTCAGACTCAATTGAGTTGTTGAAAATACTAATTGAGGTCATCTCGAAAAAAAAGTTACCACATAAAATTCCATTTAAACCCAAATTCCACAATGGACTCAAGATTAGCGTGGAGGCCTCATGATCCGTATGAAAGGTCCTAGATATTAATAACAGCTACCATCTAAGACTTTTTTTATCCTCTAGGACTCTTCTTACTTGTAAGACTATTTTTATTTTGCTTATCAGCATTTTTATATTTAGAAGTGTAATTACATAGGTTTCTCTAAGTTGTTATTTAATTCTCAGCCTTGTATGTAATACACTGGCTATATAAAGACCAACAATTAATCAATACATATCAGTTCATCTGCATCACATCCAGTTCATCTGCATCGCATCCAGTTCTTCTCTTTCTCTCTATGGTATTAAGAGCTCTACTACTTTAACTGGCTTGATTCTTTTTTCCTCCCAGCCCACACCCCTGCAGCAAAAAATGGCCCTAAATACAAGTGTCGTCAATGCCGACAACATCTCCGGTTCAAAGACTGTTGTCTAGTTCAATTCGGTTACTCAACTCCTCATCAAACTTGCTGGTAGCCATAACTTTTCATTGTGGAAGGCTCATGTGTCCATGTTCATGCGTGGACACAACCTCTTTGGTCATCTTGATGGATCGACCCCAATCCCTTCCAAAGCCACCTCTGAAAACAACCTCAAAGTATCTAATCCTGCCTATATTTCCTAGTTTCAACAAGATCAGCTTATACAAAATGATATCTTGGAAAGTGTAGATTGTCACTTCTACTCCAAATGCTAAAGTCGCTTGGGATGCCTTGCATACTGCTTATGAAAATAAATCTCAAAGTCGTATCTTTAGTCTTAGAGACTGTCTAGCCCGTCTCTCCAAAGACTATCGTCCTATTGCAGACTATCTCCATCAAGTTCGCTTTTGTTGTGATGAACTTGCAACTATTGGCTCCCCCATCTCCAATAAAGAATTGATTGTCAAGATTCTCACTTGTCTTGGGTCTGAAATTCGAGAAATTTCAGCCACTATCTGGCTCGAGATTCGGCGATCCCCTATGACGAACTATATGAAAAGCTCCTTGACCAGGAGCTTTTCCTTCAATATGAGGAAACCAAGAAGACACCTTTTGTTCCAATTACTGCCAACTTTGTGCAAGGGACTGCTTCAACTCCTACCCGTCAAGGCTCTAATAATAACCAATGCTCCAATGGTAACCAGAACAGTAATCGACGATCCAATGCACAAAATGATCCAAATCATAATCAGTCTTGGAGTAACAATCAGTAACCTCGGCGCAAAAATCCATAACAACAATCTTCCAACAACAACCTCTACTGCCAACATTGTGATGGTAGAGGTCATACTGCTCGTGTCTGCCGAACTCGTTCTCACAATCATAAGCGTTTGCTAATTATGATGCACACCTCCAGAACAAGTTAGCCTTATGGTTTGTTGATAGTGGTGATACCCACCATGTTGCCTCAGACACACAAAGTCTAACCACTACGCAAGACTACCACTTTTCGGAGCAGATCGTCATGGGTAATGGTAATACCATTCCAATCTCTCATACTGATAATGTGAACTTTAATACATCAAATCACAAAATCCAGCTTCAACATGTCCTTTGCTCTCCAGCTATTACAAATAATCTAATATTAGTCTCTAAATTCTGTCAAGATAATATCTCCTCTATGGAATTTTTTCCTTTTTCTTATCTTGTGAAGGATCTGACTACGGGGGCACCATTGGCTTGTTGATGGAGTAAAAATGGGTTGTATGAGTGGCCACCGGGGGATGTTGGTTGTCCGCCGCAATGCAATGTCAATGTTCCTTACTACTTGTGGCATCGACGATTAGGCCACCGTAATCGTCAAGTTCTAAATAAGTTTTTGCATGATTTTTCTATTCCAGTAGTTGGTTCAAAAAATAGTACTGTTTGTCATTCATGTTATTCTAATAAAAGCCACATGATGCCTTTTTATAAAAGTTCTTTGCACAGTGCCAATCCATTAAATTTACTTTACAGTGATTTTTATGGGGCCATCTTCGGTTTTATCAATTGACAAAAAACGATAGTATGTTTTATTTGTTGATCAATATTCAAGATATATGTGGTTGTTCACACTAAACATTAAAACTAAAGCACTAGAAATCTTTCAAACTTTACATCTCATGGTTGAAAAACATTTTAGCATAACAATTTTATCCTTTTACACTGATGGTAGTGGTGAGTTTCCAAGATTAGATTCCTATCTAAAGACACATGGCATTGAACACTTAGTGTCCCCCCATACATGCCGGAAAGGGTAGCCTTAGTTGAATGCCGACATCAACATGTCATCGAAGCAGCCTTCACCTTACTACACCAAGCATCCTTACCTTCAACATTATGAACTTATGCATGTCATCAAGAAGTTTATTTGATCATTAGGATGACTACTCCCAAACTACAAAATAAATCCCCTTTTGAAATCCTACTTTAGGTTGTGCCTAAATATGATTCCATCAAAGTTTTCTGCTGCTTATGCTATCCATGGCTCAAACCATATTCCAGAAATAAATTGGAACCTCGATCTACCCCATGTGTTTATTTAGGATTTTCTAAAAAATATTATAACCATCAGTGTTTCGAAATCCTATTTCAGGCCTTGCCTAAATATGATCCCATCAAAGTTTTCTGTTGCTTATGCTATCTATGGCTCAAACCGTATTCCAAACATAAATTGGAACCTTGATCTGCTCCATGTGTTTATTTAGGATGTTCTAACAAATATTATAGCCATAAGTGTTTTGATCACGTTAACTACAAAATATATTTATCTAGGGATGTAATGTTTTTGGAAGACAATTTTCCTTTTCAAAATATTTTTTCTAGTTTTAGTAATAAAGTTAATGTTTCTTGGATTAACATTTCCAGTAAACAACAATCCAAAGAGGAAGCGAATTCAATTTTGCATTACTCTTATCAACTCCCTCCACTAGTAACAATGTTACCCACAGTCACTCAACACCTACAAGCCATCTCCACCGCTCCAAATGGTGTCTCTCCACAATCAGGTAATATTCCTTCTCGTGTCTCAACATCCACTTCTTCATCTTTTCCACTCAAACAGAGAACTAGTTCTTTTGCAGAACCTCAACAGTTGCCTTCACGGCCACTTATAACATATCATAGAAGAGAAAGACCATCCATTTATAGCCAAACTCCATGTCCTCTTCATAATCGATCTGCTTCGGCACAAAATCAGCCACATATGGCTTCTTGCCCACCTCAACCAGCAGCAACTCTTAGTCAACGTGACCCACCAAACCCAAACCAAGCCAAATCAGCCATCCACCAAAGTACACCCAATGACTACTAGATCACAGACTCATAGCCTTAAACCTCGTCAGTTTCTCATAACCACTACATTGTCTCCAAAAATCTCCATAACTCATAAGCAAGCCAAGCCAATTGCCTAATGGACTTCAGCAATGCAAGCCGAATTTGATGCTCTTGTTCGCAACCATACTTGGGATTTGATTCCATGTAACTATTCAAAAAACGTTGTGGATTGTAAGTGGTTATTCCGAGTTAAACATAAAACTGATGGTTTTGTTCATAGATACAAGCCTCATTTGGTTGCAAAGGGATTTACACAGCACCCCAGACTAGATTATCATTCCACTTTCTATCCAATAGTCAAGCCTTCTATTGTCCGTCTCGTCCTAACTGTCGCCACTCAACTTGACTGGCATGTCCATCTGCTGAATGTTAACAATGCCTTCTTGCAGGGTCGTCTTACTAAAGAAGTTTACATGCGACAATCACCGGGATTTGAAAACTCTGGGAATCTTACCCATGTATGTCGTATACAAAAGGCCATTTATAGTCTCAAATAGGCTCATCATGCTTGGTATACCGAACTCAAAAATTATCTCATTACTTTGGGTTTTGTTAAGTCAAATTTGGATTCCTCACTCTTCATTATGCATAAAGTTGGGTTCACTATGTATATTTTAGTTTATGTGGATGATATCTTAGTGGTTGGTAATCACCAATGAGGTATTCATTATATCATTGAGGCTCTTTCTCAATTCTTTTAACGGAAGGACTAAGGACCTCTTCATTACTTTCTTGTTATTGAGGTGATTCGTTCTTCTGCTGGTCTTCTGCTCTCTCAAGAGAAGTACACTATGGATCTCCTACATGAGGTAGCTATGGATAAATGCAAAGGTGTTTCCATACCTATGACATCTACCATAGTTTTTGATCCATCACCTGATGATCATCTAGTTGATGGTTCCTTATATCGGCGCATTATTGGTAAACTTCATTACCTTTCATTCACGCGTCTAGACATAGCTTTTGTTGTCAGGAAGTTATCCCAAGCTATGCATCAACCATTTATGTCTCATTGGGTTGTTCTTAAATGACTTCTCTACTATCTCTGTTCGACTACCTCTTTTGGTATACTTATTGCCAATGAAACTTATTGTAGGTTTCTCACGTACTCTGACTAATATTAGGCAGGAGATCCTCCTGATCGCACATCAACCACTGGTTATGTTATCTATCTTAGTAGTTCCCCTATTTTATGGTCTTTAAAGAAGCAGCGTTTAGTTTCTCGTTCTTCTACGGAGGTAGAATATCGGGCATTTGCTGCTACTGCTTCTGAAACAAACTGGCTCACCCATTTTCTTCAAGAGCTTCAATTTCCTCTTAGTGTTGTTCCAAGAGTTCTCTATGACAATATCAACACCACTTATATTTGTGCGAATCTTGTTTTAAATAGCTGCATGAAGCATGTGGCCATCGACTTTCATTTTGTCAGTGAGCAGGTTGAGCGCAAACAACTTGAAGTTGCCCATTTACATGATGCTGAACAAGTTGCTACTTCTTAGAAAACCTCTTCCGTGTGCACTTTTTGGTAACCATTTCTCCAATTTGGGTGCAGTAAACCTCGACGCCAACTTGCGGGGATTAATAACGGCTAGCATCTAAGACTTTTGTTAACTATGACTCTTCTTATTTGTAGGACTCTTTTTATTTTGCTTATCAGCCTTTTTATCTTTAGAAGTGTAATACATAAGTTTCTCTAAGTTGTTATTTTATTCTCAGCCTTTACACTGGCTAAATAAATGCCACCATATTAATCAATACAAATCAGTTCATCTGCATCGCATCTAGTTCTTCTCTTTCTCTTTAGATATAAGTTAATATTCCAAAGTGAATGGAACCGTCAGAATTGAATTTTGAGGTTAGTTTCTTGAACTTTTGACTAAAGTGAACCATTTATGTTTATGGAGTTTTTGAAAAAAAGAAACATGAACAAAAGCCAAAAAAATGACCAGTTGACTGAATTGTCATTCTAAGCAAGTGATAAATGACTTGGGTCACTATAAGAATGCTCTAAGAATAATAAATGAGCCAATAATACATGAATGACCTAGAGGGTCATTATAGTGTTTCCTTAATCAAACCTACTCCTATCCGTGTTGACAATACATATACTATTAAGATTGTTATTAATAAAGTAAATCATGAAAGTACCAAACACTTCAAATTACATTGACAATATAAGGAGAAGTTGTATTGAAAGGAGTGATTAATCTTCCATATGTGTTAAATGACTTTTAAATAGTTTATGCTTTACATAATATATGGTATGACAATCCCATTAGTTTCTAGTAGGACTGCATATAGTTAAGATGTGCACACATTATGTACTTTCAAATAGGACAACTTAGCATTAACATGAAAATTTATGGTTACAAATCATAATCCTGATGAACTTCTAATAAAATAGGTCGATCGATGAAGTTGGTCCTGTGATAACTTGAAAACACTCTCTTCCTAAAATTAAGGGGGAGAAATACACTTATTGTTCAAGTATATGTCAATGAAACAATGTTTTGAGCTACATTGGATTCACTATGGGAAAAATTTACCAAGTTTATGGGAAGTGATGAGTTTGAATTGAATATGATGGGGAACTAAACTTTTCTTTAGCCTTACAAGTTAAGTAGTCTTAAACATACACTATGATCCATCAACAAAAGTATATTGGTGATTTGCTAAAAAGCGTCCACATGGAAAGTGCCAAGCCCATTGATACTCCAATTGTACCGCTACAAAACTAGATATTGACAAACCAAGTCCATCCGTACTTTAGACAATGTATTGAGAAATTATTTGCTCTTTACTACACATCAAAACAAGCAGACTAGATATAATCTTTAGTGTTGGAATGTGTTCAAGACTTTAGACCTATCCTAAGGATTCCAACTTGAAAGATGCAACAATTATTTTAAGTAATGGAGACTCTATATAGCTTATAAGTAAACTACTAATTTAACTATGAGGTAGGTTTTAAGCACACAAATATTGGTTAAGATTCTTTTATGTGATGGACTTAATTAACTATAAGCTACTTGCGGGAATTAATTATAACTATTACTATCAAATGTAAAATGTCATACAAAATTAGTAACACAAGTAAATAATAGATTAGTACCCAAAAATAGATTAATAAAAGGAGATACACAAGTTGTTAGCAAGATAGAGAATATAATATTTGGTGTTCCTCCCTCCATTCATTTATGTACGAGTGAGTTTCCAATTAGGAGCTAAAGATAGAAATAAAGATGTATATGCATATTTCATGTCTTGCGGTGTCATTGAGTCTTAAATAGCAATTCTTCGTCTCTAGGTTTTTGTTTAAAAATGAAAGGGTAATATGAATAATAAAAATCTTAATAATAACAACATGGAAAGAAACATTAATAAGAGCATTTATGTGATAAGTATGTACTAACTCAACATAAGTACAAAGATAAATATGAAGTCATGAGCATGTATGAATTCTATGATTGCCTTCTTTTTGACAGAACATATCTATTATACACCACGATACCCAAGATCCATAATAGAAATGAAAATGAAATCACAAAACAACTTATAGATCTAAACCACTGATTTCTAAAATAATGTAGTGCAATAGAGAATAGATAAAGTGGACTAAGGATTTACCTCTTGTGGTGTAGTGATCTTCATTATCATAGGTCTCCAATCTACACTCATTCTTCAAACAGTGTAAAGAGAGACATAAAAGGGAATAAAAATGTTTTGTGAGATGATATGCAAATTAAAAAGAGTGGTGTTCTTGTGAGTGTAAAATCTTCTCTGTAATTGAAGATTTGATGTGCCTTGAAGCATGAAATGAAAGAGTCATCTATTGGGAGAGGGATATGTAAGAAGGGGTAGGGAAAAAGACTATATTTGTCTCCCAAAAATGGAAAAATCTAAACATATCCATAGATGACGAAAGTTGCCAATTAGCATGAAAATTGCAAGATATAGAGGGGAAGAGAAAGTGTGGTTGATGAGAAGAAAGTAGATTTAGGGTTTGGTCTACAATAATTGTTTTTGTGTGCTGATTCAAAACGGTTTATTTTGGAAAAGAATTGACACAACATAACAACCTATAAACTATATTAAATACATTTTTCATGATTTTTCTTTGTTTATTTCCTTTTAAAAAAAAAAAAATTATTGTTCTTTTTTTCTCTATTTCCTTTAAAAGGAAAAATCAATTATTTTATTGTTTTTTTCTTTCCTTTATAATTTATCAACTGTTTTAAAATAAGGTTCCTTCTTTCCTTTTTATTCTCTCTTTTTCTGTATTTCTAAATTCCTTTCCATACGTATTTTTTTTCTGTACCAAATTTTCTCTTTTTTTTTGTAAATCACTCTTTTTATATAATTTTTTCTTTTCCTTAAAACCACTCCATATATAGAAATTCATTGTTCTTTCATTATTTTTTCTTAGGATTTTGATTATTTCTTTTCTTATCTAAAATTTTTCACCCATCTACTTATCTCTACTTTATGATTTTTACAAAAAAAAATCACCCCCCCCCCCCCAAGTTAAAAGTCTAATAATTGTCACGGCCTGAAATTTCAGGTCAAGATAACACCTACTAACAAAACTAGTAGGTAAGCCAAACACATAGCCCATAATCAAAACCAACAAGCTATTACACGAAATAGAAACACATAGAAACTAAGGAAACAACATCAAATAAAATAAAGAGAAATACAATCTTATGTTTATTTCATGAAAAACATTTTTAAAAGAAAAACATTGTATCATGGAAAACATTTTTCATAGTAAAAAAACAATGTTTCATGAAAGAAACATATTGAAAGTAAGGGAACAACGTCGAAAGGAAAATGTTTATCTAAAAAAAAAAGAATAGTCCCTTCGATCAAAGAAAAATATTATTTCATGAAAAGACGCCTTACTTCATATACTTATGGCCTGCTTACATCTAACTTAGGCCTTGTTCTCCTCAATCCTAGAGATCGGCATTAATATGTCGTCATCCTTTTCTTATTCTTCTTCTCCATACTTACAACCTAAATTTTTTTTGTTCTCTGATTTACTATTTCAGTTCTTTCTACACCTTTAAGAGGTAAACTTTTATAATTCAAGACTTAATAAATCACTGACCGACAAATAAGAATTCAGAGATAGAAAATGAATTTAATGACCCTCGATAATGTTTCTATATTTTTTCATACTTTAACTGTTTTCCCCTTCACATATTTTAATTGTAGCTCTTGTGTGGTATTCCATTAGGTAGCACATTTCCCAAGGTGTTTGGGAGTGCTTTGAGCTAAGTTTTTCCTTTTGGATCCTTTTGAAATAAAAGAGTGTTGACTTTAGTCAACATCTTGAAAGTCTGATGTTAAATGAGGATTATGTCAGTCCCACAAACTTCAAAAGGTATTTTTTGGTCTAGTAGTGTTGTTGGTTTGGGTTTCGTGTCTTTCATTTTAAGTTTGTGCCATTAGATATTTTTGCTTTAAATTTTTGGCCAAAGTTTGACTACTGTAAACGATCTTGGTAAACATGCTCTGTTGGAAATTCGATCATTGTAGTTAGGTCCAAAATGTTGAGTTTTATCTTGAATGACCTTTGGTTTTTATCCTAAGGTGTTTTGGATGAGTTAGTGGCTTTTGTCATTTTGTTTGGTGTTTTTTTATAAGTGTTGACTTGGGTTAACATTTTTACGAGATGATATATGTTGGTTTTATTCAATTATGTTTAGTTTGTAATATCCCTTTTTATTGGGTAGCATAATTTGTTTTCATTCACAGTCTTCCGAATGAATTGTAAGTTCCCATGAGGGGAATTTGCCAATCTTTGTGAACTTCTGATACAATGCTTGGCCGGCATTCACAGAGAGCATTTCATATGTCCTCAACGTTCATGATTTAAGCCTCACATTCGCAGAGGGTTATTTGTCGAGATCTCCATATAGGCATGAGTCTTTCCATGACCACTGAGGGTTTTTGTCCCAGGTCTTTGCACTCGCAGGCCTCCTGCCACATTTGTGACGGGTCAGCATGGCTGACCTCCATGTTTGTAGGCAAGCCTCCATGTTCGCGAGGGATTTATCACCTGGCAGTTATAAGATTTAATAGTAAATTTTCACCAATTAAACTCAATTTAAACACTTGGTGTTTTTGCGAATTAGAGAGCATGTCTTGGTGGATTTGAGTTATTCTTGGTGGGTTGCATCCGGAAACAACATGGTCACTTTTCGAGATTGAGAAATCCTCTGTAAAACTTTTTTTAATACAACAATTTCCTCCTTATTCTCCATTTGTGATTTACTTGACCTAATTAATGGTGGGGGTCTTGTTTGGCTTGATTCTTGTTCAGATTGAGCCCATTTTTGGATAACAAGTTGCTTGAGCTCTGTAGGACCTCATGTTAGAGTCAATTTTAAGACGCCATATATAGGTCCCATGATTGTGTTTTGGGCTTGTTTTTACATTTTGATTTCATACATTTATATGGGTATTATTTTTCTTGTTTTGACATTCCTGCCATGTTGTTCATAGCGTGGTATCATGTGGAGGCCCTTTGGAAGGGAAAAGCTCCAGAGCAGAGGTTCGTGTGTCGATTCAGCCTTGAGGTACATTAGAGTTCTTAGGTTTTAAAAGGTGTGAATGGAAAATGAAGAGTTGTGACTTATAAGAAGAATTGTAACTTTTATGAAAAGTTGCGACTTTTGCGTAGAGTTGTGACTTTTATGAAAGGTTGTGACATTTTTGAAAGATTGTGACTTCTCCAAGGGGTTGAGACCTTTTCGGTAAGGAACAATAAGCACCATTTCGCACTACCCTTTGTTGTCTATAAATAATAAGTTTCCTCTAATTTTTTAACAAGGAAAAAATCAATTTTCTGGACTTCTTCTACTACTACTACAAATTCTAATATTCTAAATGTACTTAATTGTCATTGAGTGGTTCGCTGACACTGTGGTTTTAGGTACCGATACACTGGTGAGTAAGATCGTTCTATATTGGGAGGATATATTCCATTAACCCCGATTACTTGGGGGAATAATTTCCTTAAGGGGACACTGTGCATTCAATGGGCCCGATTTTCTTTCTTTGAGAAAAATATTTTGTATACTGTTTCTAGTCTGTTTCTGATTCTATTTTCTCTACTAGTTTTAATTTTCTAGTTTTAAAAATATTCTTTAAACTCTTTTGTTTCTTACCAAGTTCTTCAAAGTTTTGTTCTAAGTAACTTAGGAATAAAAGATGAACAACAATCTTAAGGAAATTATTATTTTGTTGGTATCTCTTGTATTCTGCTGATTGAGTGAAACAAATCATGGAAGTACAAGATTAATGCACTACTTCATCAGAATTTAGTGCCTTATTTTAGCAAGATCAAATTGAGAATGTACCAGAAAAATTGGTGGTATTCCGGTTAACGATTACACCAGTTAACCTTCTTATTATTTATCTAAGGAGGAAAATAGTTTCTAAAAGTTACCTTTTATGATATTAATCTTGTGTATCTTTGGAAAAAGATCTGCAAACCATATGTTTTGGAATGAATTGGCAAATAGAGTTGCATTTAAAATTCTTTAGTTTGCAGAATGAGAGATGCACATTTTTGTTTGATAAAATAGTATGTTAAAATGTTATAGTTTCAAGGCTATTTGAACAGAAAAGTATTTCTAAGTGATAATCTAAGAATATGTTTTATTCTGTTTGGAGAAAAACAAACTTTTGTAGTTTTGCACTCCTTATGAATTGATTGTGTCTGATTTCTTTAGAGTAAAAACGTTCGTAGTTTTCTACTCTAAATAAATAAGACTATGCAATTGGTTTGAAGAATATAAAAATTCATCTAATAAGTCAGTGTTGTACTTTTTGTTGTCTATAAACTTCACTGTTAAATAGAAAAATTGTACAAAAGTTTGTCTTTATTATTATTATTCTAAATACTAAGTGGTATGTCTAATTGTGATAGAAAAAAGACAAGTGACTTAAAGTGTGTGATTTTGTGTCTGCAATAGGTGCCTCTATGAAATGAACCTTGACATTATGTAGAGATTGTTAAAAAGAATTGAAGCACTATAATTCTTTCGTAAAATAATATTTTGCAAAAGAGGTTTCATGCTGCCAACGACATTTTGATAATTTGGGAAAATATGTGGAAAAATTATTTTCAACTATTTGAAAAATATTTTTGAGATCATATTTAAAATGTGGGGGCTTCTTCGCTTATGACAAAGATAAAATTAGACTTAGTGTCTAATTTAAATTTGGAGAACAAGATATGTAATTCGATGATACTTTTGTATTATGTTAGACCCACAAAATTCTTGGAGTATATTTGATATTGTGGCCATTGAGTTTCTCTTTTACTAGTATATGATATGACTAGTATGAAACTACCAAATTATATGTATACTTGTTCAAAATGATTGAATCTTTTATGAAAAAGTGTAACTTCAAATGTTGTGATTTTTCATGAAAAGATATGTCTATTATATATAACTATTTGTATAGACATGAATATTGGTGAATAGTCATTAGTCATGTTTTGTAAAAGAACCATTTGGACTATATTGCGTTTATTGGACCCGATGAAACTTTCTTCATGGGTAGTTCTATAACAATCAAATTGAAAGTTATGGTAAGTTCTTTCCGAAAAGGACATTTGACAAGGTGATGACTCTAAACAATGTTTGTATCACACAAAATTGGAAGAAATAGGAACAAATATTTATGAGAAAAAGCTACCTCGCGGAGAGCTTTTCAAACTCAATATATTTATTTGTTCTTACTTGCTTAAGTCAATCTATTGTGACATGAACACTTGGGATATGTCAATTACAAACCTAGTAAGGAAAACTGATCAACTTAGAAGTTTTGTCTAACTTTGAGTGCAATAAATAAAAATGTCGAGTTTGTGTGGAATCTAAGTATGTTAAGCATTCTTAGAAATCTGTTGAAAGGAATTCCAATCCCTTAGAGTTGATTTACACTGACATTTGTGATATGAAGTCAACACCATCTCATTGTAGGAAAAAGTATCTCATAACTTTTATTGACAATTGCATTTGAAACGGTTATGTCTATTTGCTGAATGGTAAGGATGAAGCAATAGAAACGTCTAGGCAATATAAAATTGAAGTTGAAATCAATTGAGAAAAAAAGATAATAGTGATAGGGATAGAGAGTATAAATCTCCTTTTGTAGAAATATGTTTGGAAAGTGGATTTATCCATCAAACTACTACCTTATTCACCTCAATCTAATGTAATTGCAGAATGAAAAAAAAAACTTTGAAGGAAATGATGGCTACATTACTTATAAGGTCAGGTTTAACACAAAACTTGTGTGGAGGAACTATCCTTATTGCTAAAGCGAACAACAAAAAGTTTTGTCTTTTCAGAAAGAAAGCAATTTTATTTGTTCAGGACACAATCTATTCCATATGAGAAATGGAAAGGAAGGAAATCCAACTTGAAATATTTCAAAGTGTGGGGGTGTCTAGCCAAGTCCAATTTACTATTCCTAAAATGATTAAGATAGGAACTAAGAACTATGGACTGTAAAATTAGACTTTAGTAGTCTAGTGAAAGGTCTAAAAGACCTTGGAAAGAACAAAAGGAGAATGTACTTAATAAAGAGATTCAGACGCATAGTAAATGTCAACGGATATCTACTACCTTCAGATCTTATTTTGTAACATTTCCTATGTCTTACGTGGACTCAACCTTTTGAAAAGATTATGTCAATAGTGAAATTGGTTCAATTTTGAGCAATCCTATTGGAAGTTGGTTGATCTTCCTCCCGATAATAAACCTTTGGGTTCAAAGTGAATCTTTAGAAGGAAAATGATAGTCGATGGAACTGTTGACAATTATAAAGTAAGTCTTTTTGTCTAAGGCTTTAGACAAAAACAAGGTCTTGATATTTTCGACACATACTTGCCAATAACTAGAATTACATTCATTTGGATGTTAATTGTGTTAGATGTGTCTATGACCTCCAAATTCCTCAAATGAATGTGAAAATAACTTTCTTAAATGAAGAATTGGAGGAAGAAATTTATTTCGAAGAACCAGAGGGTTTTGTAGTTCCTGGTAAAGAAAAAAGAAAGTGTGTGAACTTGTTAAGTCACTTTATGGACTAAAACAAGCACCCAAACAATGACATAAGAAATTTGGCCAAACTATGTTGGAAGTGATAAGTTTTTGTACATTAAAATCACAAGGGCATTGTTTGTTTGTATATTGGTGATATGTTGATCATCAGTAGAGAAACTAATTACATAGATGCTACTAAACATATGCTAGAAAGCAAGTTGATATGAAAGATCTTGGAGTTGTTGATGCGATCTTAGGTATAAGAATCCTTAGAACTCCATAATGTTTCGCATTGTCACGGTCTCATTACATTGAAAAGGTACCTGACTAGTTCAAATATTTGGATTTCAATAATTGTCAAAACTCCAATAAATGTGAGCTTTGCATTTCAAAAGAGTGAAGGCGAAAGTGACTCACAATTGGATTGTGCTAGAGTATTGGGGAGTATGATGTATTTTACTAAGTGTATGCGATCACATATAGCATGTGCTTTTAATTAACTGAGTCGGTTCACGAGTGATACCAATAGAACTCATTAGAATACAATGGAAAGAGTTTTGGGGTAGTTAAAACATACTCAAAACTATGTTTTGCATTATAACAAATGTCGAGCAGTATTGAAAGGATATAGTGATGCAAATTGGATCACTAGGATCGAATAAAGTAAATTCCACGAGTGGATATGTATTTACCTTTTGTGGAGGAGTAGTCTCTTGGAAATCATCCAAAAAGACATGTATTGCTAACTCTATGATGATCTCTGATCTAGGCTCTAGATAAGGCTGGTGAATAAGTTGAAAGACTCCGAAATTTCTTGATCGCTTTTCTTTTTTTGGCCCAAACCATTGGCATCAGTATGCATACACTTTTATAGTCAGGATGCAATAGGTAGGGCATGGAGTATGATGTATAACGGAAAGTCTCGTCATATAAGACATAGACATAATACCATTAGAAAACTACTCTCTAGTGGAATTATCACAATTGATTATATAAAGTCAAAAGATAATGTGTTGGATCCACTTACAAAAAGGCCTAACTAGAGAGAAATTTGAAAGATCATCTAAGGGAATGGATTTACGGCTTAGGACAAGTCATCATGGAGGTAACTCTACCTAGCAGACTTGAAATCCCAAGAGCTAGGTTCAAGGAGAAAAACAAAGTTGTGATTAAGGTTCGACATTGAGAACTAACTTTACAAGCAAGAATTAATTCTATCTAGATGCAATTAATTCTTGCTTGTAAAGTTGGTTCTCAATATCGAATCTCAATCACAACTTTGTTTTGAAATAAAAGAGTTATGAATTTTATGAAAGGTTGTGACATTTCTGAAAGATTGTGACTTCTCAGAAGGGTTGTGACCTTTTCGGTAAGGCACAATAAGCACCATTTTACACTACCCTTTGTTGTCTATAAATAGAAGTTTTCCTCTCATTTTTCAACAAGAAAAAAAATCAATTTTCTTGACTTCTTCTAATACTACTAAATCTAGTATTCTAAATGTACTTTACTGTCGTTGAGTGGTTCGCTGACATCGTAGTTTTAGGTGCCGATACACCGTTGAGTAAGAGCATTTTATCTTGGGAGGATATAATCCATTAACCTTGGGTACTTGAGGGGAATAATTTCTCTAAGGGGACATGGTGCATTCAATGGGCTCAATTTCACTATTCTTAGACTTGGCTTAGTTTGTTTCTTTATGTATTGAGTATTATCGCATGTTAGGGTTAAATTTAAGATTTGTTTAGGATTCTTGATCCTAAGTCAATATATGGCATTCATTTGGTTGTTTTGTGTAGCTTTTAGCTGGAAAACCTTAGAATAGGTTTATCTTTGATTTTGGTATCATTTAGTATTGTGGAAATGACTTTTTAGGTAGTGTGAAACTTAGGTTGTCGCGTGTTTATTAAGTATGGATTTTTGACTGCTACTCTTGAGCTTGAGTTTTAAATTATTTTTAATTGCTTATTGGGCCCAAGGTTGTAAAATGGACTACATTGTCTCTCTCTGTCTATATATATATATGTATACTAAATAATAAATAACGCATTAAAAACAAAACACTTAAAAAAATAATCATTTATTTTATTTAATTTGTACTTATTACTTTTAAAATAATCAATTAATAGAATTTATATGTATATATATATATATATTATTATATTATTATAAGTGGGAAGATCCAAAGTGAAAAGTTGAATTACCATTTTGTCCCTCTACTAAATTGAAATTTGATTAAATATAAATATTTTAATTACATAATGGTAGAATTTGAAGTCCTTAAGCCCTTTAATAGTTAAATTATCATTTTCTTGATAAATGAGTACATTGATATTGCTTTTAATCGTAATCATAAATCTCATATTGGAAGAATTTGAAAATTTATGATATGGAAAGTCATTCATCACTTTAATGTAGAAATCAAGTTTAGAATTAAAATTTGAATTGAAAAGGTCATTTCCTAATGTTATCTGCAAACCAACTAACAAAGATGGAAGCTCACAACAGAAAATTGAATTAAGGAAATTGCACAGTTCAACATGAGAAGATAAGAGAGTTAGAAGTTGCAAGTGAGGATAACCAAAAAAATGCTGAAAATTGGTAATCAAGGAGAAAAAATAGCAGCGGAATAAAAGTGTCATGCCTCGAGGCTACCCCCTTGACGTAAACACGTGCCTCGGATCACGAGTGACTCCAAGCTAACCCTCAGCTGGCATATCATAAGTATACTAAAATATACTAAAATAAGTGATACTATGCGGAAGCTTAAAACAGTGGTAACTGAAAGTGGGGAGTACCCAACTCGTCTGATATATGAAATGTACTAAGATTTCAATAACAACTGAAAGATCAAATACAAATGTAAAGCTAAATCTAATTTTATGTCTGAAATAAGCCTCTAACTTACTAGAGATACTGGGACATGCCCCCAGCTAACTCTAGTAAAACTGAAACTAGAATGAAAAAAAAAACTAAAATAGAAAACATGTTTATTGTCCTCGATGTATGAGGACTCACCACTAATGCTGTTGAATACGGATCTACACATGATATGAATGTTGAGGACCAAAACCTACATCATGAAAAGATGTAGCGCAGAGTATGCGTCAGAATTTGAAAGGTACTGAGCAAGCAGGATGGGATAAAGCTTAACAAACATTTAACTGAACAAAACATACTGAGCAATGATATAATCTAAACGTGATGATGATACTGAGATATACTAAATATGAACTAAATTGAATATAATGAACAAGTACATAAAATGCTGAAATTGGATATTGAAATATATCTGAAAACTTGGTCAAATGCACTAGAGTCTGACTATGGGAGCTACTATTAACCTACATAAAACCACGTGAGCTAAATGTGCAGTTCGATATATATGCCCCATAGAGAGGACCCAAGATACCTTGCCAGGGGTATAATGGCTTGACTGGCATGATCACTAAATATGATGCCCAGTAAAGGGGACTTATAAACCTATGGGGGCATGTAGTTCTGGGACTATGAGGTTATATGACACTAGTCTAACTTGGTGTTAAGCCTACTCCCAACTGGAAATGTGTACAATATAACATAACTGAAATATACTAGATAGCTCAATATTCTGACATGCTAACTAAAAATACAACATTAAGTACTGATAATGAAACATTTGAAAACTAAGGCATGTATATCTATTTATCTGTCCTAGCTAGTGTAATTCATGAACTAAATGAATGTAAACAACTAGGGTTCTTAATTACATGCAGGGAACTAAGAAACATGGTTATGAGAATATGATAATCTAAGCAAGAGCACTACAACAACTAAATAACAGGAATTCTCTAAAGTTCAAGAAAACCCTAGGTCTAAACAATATGAAGGGAATCAAGAATCTGACTGAATTCTAGAGACCTAGTGGATGAAAGGAACCAATTAGTGAAATCCCACATACGTGGTGACGAATTCCACGGCAAAATCTTTCAATATCGGTGGTGGAACTAAAGAAAACCTGTTGCATTCTTGAAGAGGGCTTGGTCGACTATCCTCTCTTTTTTTGCTTTATGTTTGATTGATTTAGGAGAATGGTCTATTAGGGTATGTTCTGACTAAGTTGCTAAGATTAAACTGACTAAGACTGCATAGTTTAGGGGTTAAATGACGTAGTTTAGGTGCCCAACGTATAGGGGAAAACACCAAATGACCCCTGTCTTAAAAGCTGTTGGGGCCCTACGGCCTCGACTTCTCATCTTTTCATTTGGCTTCAAAAAATTGGGAACTGGGGTTTGAACCACGGTCCTGACTGCGGACAGTGGTCCCACCTACGATCTGTAGGCCCTGGAGTGGTTCTGGACTTTGACTGAAAATTCTGGGTGGAGTTGACCTGCAACCCGTAATAATCTGCATTTTTCTCCTCTTCAAATCTGGGGTGTTACAAAAAGAGAGTAAATTTAATATATGTGTAGTATTAAACAGTGAACACTCTTATGTTGATATATTGATATGTTGTCTCTATTAATAACAAAGTTTTCTTTACAGAGCATGAGGACTTTCTTTGCAATATCCTCAACTTTTCGTTCTTGCTTTCTTTCTCCATTATAGAATTTTTCCTCGTTGGAGCATTTAGAATTGTATGGGTGTTGGACTTGATGTATAGATATCAATTTAAGGTATATGTAGAAATTTTCTTATTGTGCATATAAATGAGAACCATTAATCATTTTTAATTCATTTTTGCACATACTCATATATCATATGTTTGAACCTAATAAAATTAAAATATAACTCATTATTTTAGTTACAAACTAAATTTTGCAGGTTCATCAAATGTTTAATCATTTGACATACAATAAAGAAAAGTTATTTGAATACAGTGATTGTTCATTTATTTTAAATTGTTCATATTTTGTTTAATAGCTTGTGATACTTATTAAAATATGGTTTTGACAGTAATTCATACAGTATATAAGTAATACTTTCACAGGACTCATGTGCAAAGCACGTGTCCAGAACTAGTATATTATTAAAAGTGGGAAACTACAAATATGAAAAATTGGATAATCATTTTACCCCTAACTTAAATTAAATATCCAATTAATTAAATATTAAATAATAATATTTTAATTTTTTTTTTAATTGTAAGTCATTTATTAGAAAGGTAATGTAGAAGAATAAGAGTCAGTTAAGATTTCTAGAATTTTAAGATTCATATGTAATTGGTAAAAGAATTAAATCTGAATAATTGTTCTTAAATAAGTACATGAATCAAAGTTTTCCCTCTTTTAATCTTATATTAAAGAATATGAAGAGTTGCTGCTAAATCAGTATATACCATACAAATTTGTCATCTTGGGTTCTTCCACATGCAGTTCTACGTACTCCTATGGTAAAGTTTCTTCTTTTCCCCTCTTTTTCCATCTTCTATTGTTTGTTAGTAAGATTTTGATCATTAATATATTTTTTGCAAATTAGTTTATCTAAGATCTGAGAGTAGCAATAGAGTGTATAGCAAGTTTGACATCTTCACTTTATTTAGAAACGCCGAAAAGAATTTTGAGGAAGATGAATTCATAAGGTTAGAATTATCAAGTATGACTTCTACATTATTCTACAATGATTAAGTTTGATTACCTTATAATTACAGGAATCAATTCATTTGATTCGACATTTTTGTTCATTTTTATAAATTATATTTGGAAGGTTTGGTTCATTGCTCTAAAGTTTGGCATAAGATCGATCTATTATTATAATGTTATAATTTCACCATTATTTTTAAAGGAAGAAAATAGTAAGATGGATTCACTGAGGTTAAGTTGGAACTACATTTTAAATTAATATTTATTTAACTTTATAAGAGTTTTTACTTATTGACGTATGGGGTACACGTGCAACGTGCGTGACCAGAGACTAGGGTGTACATATATATATATATATATATATATATATATATATAAAACACTCAACTACACTTCTTTCGATTGAATGTGTAGGCGGTCGCTAACAAGTATAAACCCAACGATGAGTTGGGGTCGATCCCACAGGGAGTGATACAGTAAAGAATTTAATTATGAAGTAAAAGACATGTTCTAGTCATTTGTAGAGGTAAAGGATTGTCTAACATAAAATAAATCACGAAGTTTTAGTTATCAATATCAAAAGGGCGGAATTTAGTAACCAAGTTCTAACAACAACAATTAACACATGATTTGAACGATTAGAGTGAGGACCTTAGGAATGTGATCAATCGATTGCTAATTCCACTTAATGGGTGATTACTAATTGCTACAAGGTGTTGAATATCAATTGGTAGGATAGGATTTGAATACAATAATCATCTCTCGATCAACTATCATGTTTTAAGTGAGCTCCATCGAACCTTAACAAGCTTAACAAAACCAAACAACCCAATTCTTTAATTAACCTACTTTCTTAAGCTTGGTTGTAAAGATGAAAACCAATACAATTATCAATCATTCATTCTACCCTATACCTGTTTCACAAGAAAGCATAGATAACTAAGTTAGAACCGAATTTGCAACTTCAGTTCATCAACTAAAAAACGAACAAACAATTGAATAGATTTAAAAAAACATTAAATTCAGCAAATAGCAATACACATAAGCTAAATAAGGCATTCAACTACATGATCACACCCTATGGTAAGAGGTTTTAACCAAACATAGAAAAAAAGTAACAAATCGATATCAAGAAGATTATCCATCTTAATTGTTAACAAACTGCAATACCCAACGCCAAAGTTAAAGATAGAATCCAAAAACCTCAAATAAAAGATCCAAATCTTCTCTAAGAATGTTCAACAATGTAAAAATGTGAAAACTCTCAAAGACTAGGGAATACACTCTCTGGGAAATCCTTTTCTTCTTTGAAAAAAAATATTTATACATTCCCAAAAACTCAATACGGAGTCCAATTGGCATATTGATTTCTACCTTGATTAAGCATGGCTCAAATTTCACTTCTTCTTTTTTCTCTTTCAATCTTTTCATCTTTAACGACTCATCCTTGGCCTATTCAAGCACACAAAAATTTTGGTATATCTCGTCGAACACCCTTTTTTATTTCCAAAACCTTGCTCAATGGATACAATTTTTATCATTTCTTTTTCTCTTTTCACCTTTTTCTCTCTCTTTTTTAATGGAGGGGTACCATCTTTTTCTACAACACAATTTTCCAAGGATGAGCTTCATAAGCTTCTTGCTTGATTTCTTCCCTCATTTATTCCACACCCCCAACTTAGGCATTTGGCCTAAGTTGGCTATTCAAACAAACCAATGCTTCACTCAGATTTTAGTTGCAGAACATAAGGACAGTTGTGCTCAAGTTTCATCCAAAGAAAAGGTTAGGCACAAATGGTGCCAAGCTAGGCTCACACACTCACAAGGTGGTCACAAAAAGGTATAGCGATTAGGTTCACTCTCAAATAGCCATGCCTAAGATCATTTACTTCATTCACAAAAGTTAGTCAATTGGACCAGGGGGGAAGTTGTAGGTATCACTCAGCACGTATTTCAAGTAAATCTCACCACAATAAACACAACCATCGATCATGACTCCATAAGTTAAGCTCGCGCACAACGATCATTACAAGACTCACTTCAATAATACAACTAGTCAAAATGAGATGTTAAGAGTTCACACATGACTTATTCAACTGAAATTGCGTTGTTGGACTTGCACAAACATGTCGTCCATCAAAAACACTATTCAAGTCATCGATATTAATCGTTACTGACACTCAAATGTAAAAGAGAACAATAATCAAACACAATCACATAGTCAAGAGAAAAACCAATGAAATAACTCCAACATTCATTCACATGTAAGCAACCCAGAGAAGTTTGAACAAAAATACTAAAAAACTAAATAACAAATAGACAAAATACAACCAAAAGACTAGGTATAAAAATACCTTAACCCCACCAAAAAAACTACACAGTGTCCTTAATCTGTAATAAAAAAAACTGAATGTATCAAAATGAAAGTAAATGGAGGCATAGTAGAAATCCCCCTACCAAGCTAGGCCTAGGGTGAAATCTGCACATCTGGGGTGACCTCAATCTGGGTATTAGTGCCCGGCTCAAATCCAGCTCTAGAGGTCTATGCAACTATCTCCTCTGTGGGTTGAGATCTGCTCGAGCCAATAATGGAAGTGTGGTAGAGTGAGGCCTCCATAGCCACCTATACCAAATCGCCCTCCAAATCCTCTAGATCCTTGAACACTTAATCGTCACGAGCCTCCAGCTCCTCCTCATATGTCTCTAGTGTGTTGATATCTCCATCATCAGTAGATGTAATAACATCTCCGGTCAAAGTATCCGGAGGGATCTCAGGAACAGCTGGCATAACCCCACTGGGTCCTCGGGAATATCAACATTTCCCACAACATTAAGATATCGGGTGGACTTCATATCATCCACATAACATCGTAAATTGGTAATATTAGCCTTCAAAGTTGTCACATCCGTAGAGCTACGGTCATACATCTCGCATATCTCAACTCGATTAGTGAGGGAATCCAATTCTGCATCGTGGGCCATGATCATCTTCTGTAGTGCTCTTTACTCCTCCCGAATGGGAGCCAATGCCATTGCTATCGCTCGATCGACCATAGAAGGCACAGCGGTCTCAACACTCGAGGCGCTAACATCAGCCAAATAGGCAAGGTTCCCATTTTATATACCATGGCCTGTGTAGAGGTGGATGAGCTAGGTATACTTATCGGCTCAACCGTCGGAGTTAACAGAGTAGTGTTGGCCTCCATGGCCTCTAAATCGACCATTGTAGAAGTGTCTACCAAAGCCTTCTTCCTATTTTCTGCCTCATCTTTCATGTACTCAGCTTCAGTCCTCCAAATATTAAAAGACAATGTCGTAATCACCTCAGTATCACTCTTCGCCACAGAGGGTGCACCTGCTCGGTGACACAAGTCACTAATAAGTACTTGAAATGGCAATGAGGTTGGGTTTTGTTTTGCCCTCATAACAATCCATGGTGAATTTATGGCATCGAGATTTAGCTTCTCCCGATTAACAAAACATCCTAGCACTGCAAACTTTAGATGTCATATGATCGATTCATTTTGTGAAGGCTTAAAAGTGCTGGAGATGAACAAAACCAATACCCAGCAGCAACATTCAAGTATTTCTTCTCAATCACTATTCCTGCCTCTAGCCATAGAGGAGCAGCATCACTCAGCAACAGGGCCAGTCACCATTTCAAGTCATCCAATGTTTTGGTCCTTACCTGATCGTCCAAACAATGAATAGTGTGTGTAGTGTATTTTGAAATATCATTAATATCAGTTTCCTGCACATTACCATCTTACCATGCACCTTAACAGAATTGACTTGTGCCATTGACCCATCTTTCTTCTTCCCTTTCGGGATCAACTTCTCATAACCTGCATAAAACTCTGAAACCCATAAAAAAACATATGGATTTCGGGTTTGGTGAACTATTGCAACTTGTGGAAACAGAGCATCTCCAACACAACCGGATGCTTGTACAATACATCATCTAAAGACAATCACTTTTCCTTTAAAATAGTCCTCAAGCTAGAGGCTTTCAGTAGGTTCATGACCGAGGAGGAGGTACTCGGGCTTGAGAAACTTGAGTTGTCTATGTTGCTATAGGTGCTGGAGGCGTTGGGATTGCTGGAAAGCTAGCAAAAGGATCATGAACTTCTTTAGATAGCAGTTCTGGGTATTTCTGTTTAAGGAAATCTCCCTAAGTCGTCGGTGTATGTATTGGAGTCCTGGACCCCGCAGCTTTTTACCTCTTAGAATCAAGGAGGTGATATGGGTGGAGTCGATGCCCACATTGTCTGATGAACTAGACCTCGAACTTGAACTTTCTACTACTTGCTTCTTCCCCTTCCTTTAACATTCCCCTGAGGAGGTTTAGCCCGAGTGTCACGCCCCGAGGCTAACCCCTGGGCATAAACACAGGACCTAGGATCAAGAGTGACCCCAAGCTAACACTGCTACCATCTTAAAGATTTATTGAAATAGAAATACTATGCGGATGCTTGAAACATGATGTAAATGGAAATGATGAGGAATACCCATTTCTATCTGAATAAATAAAATGTGAGTTTAGTGACAGCTGAAAGATCAAACACAAATCTAAAACTGAATCTAACTATTTCTGAAATAAAGCCTCTAACTGACTAGAGATGTTGGGACATGCCACAGCTAAATCTAGCAAAACTTAAACTAAAGACTGAAAGTAGAAAGATAATCATGTCAATCGTCCTTGAAGAATGAGGACTCACCACTGATGCTGCTGAACTGGAGATCAGGAATTGATCTATGTGTGATTAGTATGTTGAGGACCTGAACCTATATCACGAGAACATGTCTTGATAACACCTACTAACAAAACTAGTAGGTAAGCCAAACACATAGCCCATAACCAAAACCAACAAGCTATTACACGGAATAGAAACATATAGAAAGTAAGGAAACAACATCAAATAAAATAAAGAGACATACAATCATATGTTTATTTCATCAGAAAAAAAATTAAACCTAAAACATTGTTTCGTGCAAAACTTTTTTCTTAGTAAAAAAGCAATGTTTCATGAAAGAAAAATATTGAAAGTAAGGGAACAACATCGAATGGAAAATATTTTATTTTTTTAACAAAAAGAATCGTTTTGATCAAAGAAAGATATTGTTTCATGAAAAGACGTGTAACTTCATAGACTTATGGCCTTCTTACATCTAACTTAGCCTTCTTCTCCTCAATCCTAGAGATCGGCATTAATACGTCGTCATCCTTTTCATCTTCTACTTCTCCATACTTACAACCTAAATTTTTTTTCTCTCTAACTTTCTATTTCACTTCTTTCTACACTTTTAAGAGGTAAACTTTTGTGATTCAAGACTTAGTAAATTACTAACCGTCAAATTAGAATTCAAAGATTGAAAATGGATTTAATGACCCTCGAGGTTATTCTTGTATTTTTTCATACTTTAACTATTTTCCCCTACACATAGCTTAGTTTTAGCTCTTGTGTGGTATTGCATTAGACAACACATTTCTGAAGGTGTTTGGGAGTGCTTTGAGCTATGTTTTTTCCTTTTGGAGCCTTTTAAAATAAAAGAGTGTTGACTTTAGTCAACATCTTGAAAGTCTAATGTTGAATAAGGATTATCTCAGCTCCATCAACTTCAAAAGGTATTTGTTGGTCAAGTAGTGTGGTTGTTTTGTGTTTCGATGCTTTCATTTTAAGTTTGTGACATTAGATATTTTAGCTTTAAATTTTTCGCCAAAGTTTGACTACTGTAAACGATCTTGTTAAACACGCTCAGTTGGAAATTCAATCAACCTAGTTAGCTAAAAAATGTAGAGTTTGATCTAGAACGACCTTTGGTTTTTATCCTAAGGTGTTTGTGGATTAGTTAGTGGCTTTTGTCATTTTTTTGGTGTTTCGCTATAAGTGTTGACTTGCGTTAACATTTTTACGAGATGATATATCTTGTTAATTTTATTCAATTCTGTTTAGTTTGGAATATCACTTTTTATTGGGTAGCATAATTTATTTTCATTCATAGTATTCCGAATGAATCGTAAGCTCCCATACGGGGAATTCCCCATTCTTGGTGAACTTCTGATGCAAATACTTGGCTGGAATTTGCAAAGAGAAGTGCCACATTTGTCAAGAGTTAACATGGTTGACCTCCATTTTTGCAGGCAAGCCTCCTTGTTCGCGGGGGTTTATCACCTGGCAGTTATAATATTTAATAGTTATTTTCAGCATGCAAACTCAATTTAAAGACCTGTCTTTTGGTGAATTAGAGAGCATTTCTTGGTGGATTTGAGTTATTCTTGGTTGATTGCATTCGGAAACAACATGGCCACTTTCCGAAACTGAGCAATCTTTTGTAAAACTTGGTAAAATCTAAAAATTTCGTCCTATTTCTCCATTTGTGATTCACTTGACATAATTAATGGTGGGATCTGATGTGGCTTGATTATTGCTCGGATTGGGCCAATTTTTGGATAACAAGTTGCTTGAGCGGTATAGGACCTGATGTTACAGTCAATGTTTAGACTCCGTATATAGGTCCCATGATTGTGTTTTTGAATTGTTTTTCCATTTTGATTTCATATATTTATATGGGTATTATTTTTCCTGTTTTTGTTGTTCATACTGTGGTATCATGCGGAGGACCTTTGGAAGGGAAAAGCTCCAGAGCAGAGGTTCATGTGTTTTTTAAGCCTTGAGTTACATTACAGTTTCACTATTCTTAGACTTGGCTTAGTTTCTTTAATTATTTATTGCGTATTATCGCATGTAAGGTTGAAATTTAAGATTTGTTTAGGCTTCTTGATCCTTAGTCAATATATGGCATTCCTTCGGTTGTTTAGTGTAGCTTTTAGCTGGAAAACCTTACATTAGGTTTATCTTTGATTTTGATATCTTTTAGTATCGTTAGAAAGGACTTCTAGGTAGTGTGAAACTTAGGTTGTCGTATGTTTATTAGGTATGGATTGTTTACTTCTACTCTTGAGCTTGAGTTTTAAATTATTTTTAATTGCTTATTGGGCCCGAGGCTGTAAAATGGACTACACTCTATATCTATATATTAAATAATAAGTAATGCATTAAAAAACAAAACACTTAAATAAGTAAAAACATTTTTTAAAAGTGATCCTTCGTGGGAAATGGTATAGTTTTTTATAGGATTCTTCTTTTGTTTTCTTTTTACACATTTTAGATGGAAAAGAATCTCTTTTTTTTTTTGTAATTATTACTTTTAAAATAATCAATTATTGAAATTTGTATATATATATATTGATATTTCTCAACTACACTTCTTTCAATTCAAAGTGTAGGTGGTCGCTAACAAGTATAAACCCAACGATAAGTTGGGGTGGATCCCACATAGAGTGATACGGTAAAGATTTCAATTATTAAGTAAACATCTGTTCTAATCTTTTGTAGAGGTAAAGGATTGTGTAACATAAAATAAATCTTGAACTTTCAGTTATCAATATCAAAAGGGTGGATCGTGATCCTCAAACGCATTATTTAAATCCAAACAACGGGGTGACACGACGGACCGTAGGTCCATCCATGGTCTGTCGGTCATGCCCTGTCATTGGCCCCGATAGTTTATAAGTCAGGGGTCATTTGGTCTTTTCCCTATGTGTTGGGAACCTAAACTACGTCGTTTAACCCCTAAACTACGTCATTTTTGTTAGTTTAAGCCTAGTAACTTAATAAGAACATACCCTAAGCAATTCATTCTCCAACATTCATCCAATTAGAATGAAAAGAGGAGAAAGTAGTCGACCAAACCCTCTCCAAGAACGCAACAAGTTTTCCTTATTTCCAGTTCCGAAATAGAAAGATTTCTCTGTGAAATTCGTCACCAATTATGTGGGATTTCACAAGTGGATTCCTTTCATCCACTAGGTCCCTAAAATTCAGTCAGATTCTTGATTCCCTTCATATTATCTAGACATAGGGTTTCTTGAACTTTAGAGAATTGTTGTGATTTAGCTATTAGAATATTTATAATCAGATTTTCATGTTATTGTAACATTGTTTCTTAGTTCCTTGCATGAAATTCAGAACCCTAGTTGTGTAGAGTCATTTAGTTCATGAATTACACTAGCTAGGATAGACAAACATATATACATGCCTCAATTTTCAAATGTTTCTATATTAGTACTTTAATGTTGCATTTTCAGTTAGCATGTCAGAATATTGAGTTATCCAGAATATTTTAGTTATGTTGTATTGAACACATTTCAAGTTTGGAGAAGGCTTAACACCGAGTTGGACTAGGGTCAGTCACCCTCACAGTCCAAGAACTACGTGCCCTTGTAGGTTTATAAGTTCCCTCTGTGGGCATCAAATATTTAGTGATCATGTTAGTCATGCCTCTATACCCCTTACAAGGTATATTGGGTCCTCTCGATGGGGCGTATATATCAGACTGTACGTTTGGCTCACGTTGTTTTATATCGGTTAATAGTAGCTCCCACACTCAGACTCTAGTGCATTTGACCAGGTTACTAGTTATATTTCTGTATTAAGTATCAGAATGTTATGTACTTGGTCATTGCATTCAATTCAATTTTTTTCAGTATATATCAGTATTTCCATCATGTTCAGATTATGTCATTACTCAGTTATGGTTTGCTCAGTTATATGTTTTGTTCAGTTTTATCCTATCCTGCATGCTCAGTACCTTTCAAGTAGTGACACATACTCTGTGCTACATCTTTTCGTTATGTAGGTTAAGGTCATTAGCATTCAGATCACGTGTAGATCAGTTTTTTATCTGTATTCAGCAGTATCAGTGGTGAGTCCTCATTCTTCGAGGACGACATACATGTTATTTCACATTCAGTCTTTCATTTTAGTTTCAGTCTTGCTAGATTTAGCTGGGGGTATGTCTTAGTATCTCTAGTCAGTTAGAGGCTTATTTCAGACATAGTTCGATTCAACTTTAGTTTTTGAGTTATAGTCCAGTGTTATTAACTCTCATCCAGTATTTATCTTCATATTAGTATTAACTATTCCCCACCATTTCAGTTTATCTCATGTTTTAACTTTCGCACATTATCTCTTATTTCAAAAAAATTTTATATTCTTATACTATGCCGGTTCAGGATTAGTTTGGGGTCACTCGTTATCCTAGGTCCCGTGTTTACATCTAGGGGGTAGCCTTGGGGTGTGATAAACTTGGTATCATTGTATTAGGTTTAAGAGTCCTAGGATGTTTGAAACGCCGCTCTAAGTAGAGTCCTTTTCATGAGTATGAAGCGCGCCACACCTATGAGTGGGAGCGTACGAAGTGTTTTAGGAAAAATATCACTTTCTTGTTATTCTTATCATGTGTGGGTATGATCTCCTTTCTAACTCAACATTATGTGTTTCAGATCCTGCGTCCTCGTAGAGCTTATGCAAGGAATCCTAATGCTCGTAACGCTAACGCAGTTCTTCCAGTACCAGACCATGAGGTTTCAAATGCAGAGTTTCAGAATGCTATCCAACTCTTGGTCAGAGTGTAGCCAACCAGAAGAATTAGCAAGTTCCAGTTCCTGCAAATACTAGTGGTGGAACTGTGGCAGCTAGGGTCCGTGATTTTGTTATGATGAATCCGCCTGAGTTTCTAGGGTTGCAGGTTGGTGAAGATCCCCAGAACTTTGTTGATGAGGTCAAAAACTTCTTTGGAGTGATGTAAGTGACTGGAAATGATAGGGTAGACACTACAAAATAAACCTAAATTACCAACAACAAATTTCGTTGGTAAATTGATAAAATCAGTTGGCAATTTGTATTACCAATGGATTGCAAATGGATATTGATCCGTTACTAAAAAACTCAATGGTAAATTTTACCAACCAATTTTATATCGTTTGTAACATTACCAACTACAATTCCGTTTGTAAATGACAAAATAAATTGTTGGCAATTTTTGCATCTTGTCAACAACACTTCCGTTGGTAAATTTACTTACTAAAATTTTGTTGGTATTCCATTAGTAACTTTACTAACAGACAAAAAATATGTTAGTAAATCTGGTTCTTTAATATACAAATTTCGTTTGTAATCTGTTGGTAAACAAAGTAACGAAAAAAAAGTCATTGGCATTCTGTTAGCAACTACACTAGCACATACTAACTTGGTTAGTTAATCTGATAGTATTATTTAAAAATTCATTGGTAATCAGTTAGTAAATTTAATTACAAAAAATATTTGTTGGTAAGTTACCAAGAAATTTCAAATTCATATGTAAGTTGGTTATTATTAGGTTAGTAAAAAAAAGAATCCATTAGTAATTCGTTAGAAAGCTTATTATCATAGAATCTGTTAGAAAATACTACTAATTGACTAGTAATTCAATATCAAAATTGTTATTTTTAATATCCATAATTTAAAGCTTCGAAAAATCTAAAAAAGAAACCAAAAGCAGTAGCTATTTTATAACAATAACATCCATATGAAGCTAAAATAAACTGTCCAAATTGTGTTAAATATAAAAGACTATAAAATAAACTTAATAAGGCTCTTGTCAGCATTTGACGAGTCACGTATACAAGAAGGAGGTGTAGGTAAGCCAGCTATGATGTGTGACATACGTTCTTGGAGTATTTGATCAACTTGCTCAAGCACCTCTTGCTGCACTTCCTGTCTCATTGCTTCACTCAACTCTTGTCGCATTTCTTCTCCCATTTCTTGTCTAATCTCTTGCCTGATCTTTGATCTCATCTCATTATTAATCTCTTCCATCATTGTTTACATACGTTGTCTGACACATCCATTCACCCGAGCATTGAAGTCAAGATTTGTAGGTCGAGACGTTGAAGTAGAAGATGCACCAAAATGTCCGTAGAAAGGTTCTTGAGAACGAAGACCATAAATGTGCGTCTTCTTAACCCCTCCAACTTCATCAAATAAATTTGTTAAAAATCAACTGCGGGAACACTGGCTCCATCTTCAGGTTGAGATGCAGATGTAATATTAGACATAATTGCATCCCGAAAGAAACAAAATATGATATGAATGCTATAAAAACATTTTTGAAAGAAAAACCATCATGAAACAGCATCCACTAAATCAGAATGCTAACAAGGGCTTATAATACTTTATAAAATGTCAAACCAGTGACTATTGGTTTGTCTGATTCATTCTATTACACTTAATTCTCAATAAAATTTTCATTCTCCTTCAAAATCTCACCCACTCACTAAAACAGTTATCATGTTTAACATTATCAAGAACCAACACTCAATCAAATAACATCCAATACTTCACTCAACAAAAAGTTTTCACTAAAACATAGTAACGATTCAAGATAATGAGGAGTAATATTTTGGTATTTGAATTCATTATTATTCAAGAACAATATATCCAGTGTATTTCCACAAGTATTGTATGAGAAGGGTAGTGTGTATGAAAATATTACTTGTACCTTATGAGGTAAAGAGGTTGTTTTTGATAAACCATCGGCTCAAGTAAAAACAATATAAAGAATTTTAAATAAGGAAACCAACGAGAGAGAAGAAGCGACAAAATGCTAATTCATAATCATATATTTCATTTATTTTGTTTCTAGTTTCTTGCTTTGATTTGGAGTATTCATGAGGGATGTTATAAAACAAATGTTTAAACACAAGTCTAAAACTATATAAAGAATGTTTACGTCACTTACACATGTGTTCTCAGACTTCTGGTCCACAAACTCATTGTTAGCCTTGATATGTGTCTTCCTTAGAAGCTCATGTGGATGAGGTGGTCTTTCTAGTAGTTTAGCCAAAAATTGAAATCAGATTTACCACAGTAAGTACATAGGTAGTAGCTTTAATGAAATATTTGGCTAAATGAAGATCAAAATACCAGTTGTCTTGTATGTTCTTGGTGAGTTCTGGAGCCTCTTGTATGGCGTGAGTGGCCAGATCCTTCGCCACCTTTCTCACTTAGGAGATCTTTTGAGCATTGTGCAGACTTGGCTTTGAATTCCTGTAATGACCCTCCAGGTCATTTCTGCGTACCGCTTTCTTTGCGTCGGTTAGAGATTTCCTATAGCGACCCCAAGTCAATTATGACTTGTTGGCACTGACAATTCGGTCTCCTGGTCATTCGTTTGTATTTTGTGCAACTTTTTGTGTTTTAAAGGCCTTGAAGCTTGAAAAGCAACTTTTAGTCAGTTCATCAGGAAAAACGGCCTCAAAACGGAATTCAAACAGTTCCATCAGCTTTGGAATGGCCAAATTAGGTTGGAAGTTTGGTTGACTCGAGTTCCGAGGTTGTTAGAGTGAGTTTAAACCATTTTTAGCGTTTTAGCCTTGAAAACTGGTCAGCGATTGACTTTGGTCAACATTCTTGGAAAACGTGTCCGAATGAAAATTCTGACAGCGCAGGTAACCTCAAAATTTCGAGTTTGGTCTAGAACGACATTTCGTTTGACTCACGAGGCCTCCAGACTCATTCTAAGGCCCTCGGTGGATTTTGGTTAAAAATGGCCTTTGGGAGTGGGACCCACTTTTCATCGAGATGACCTCTGATGGAAATTTTGATTGCGCCTTTGAGTCTGGAATGACCAATTTAGTAGGGTAGACTACCTATCATGTAATTATCAGGTTCTGAACGAATCCCGAGCACCCCATCGAAGATATTAAGTTGACATAAATAAAATCAGCTTTTCAACTGATATACATAGCTGGTGCAGGCCATTTCAGGCTCATTTCTCAACTTCAAACCTTCATAACTCTCCCATTTCAAGTCCGATTTTAGCGATTCAAAGATTCATCTTGTGAGGTTTATCGCAAGGAACGGATTGGTGAGCTCGGAAACTGGTTTGGGGTCTCCGTTTGAGGTAAATTTAGTGAAATACCTGCTGCCACGAACCTTTTTGTGAGCTTGATTTAGGGAATTTTTGAGACTTGATATCTCAGCCATTTTAGATCCTATTTCGGTGATTCTTGGGGCTATCTTGAGTGGTTTTTGGAGGAGAACCCTTTGGCATGGTTGGAATTCGTATTTGAAGCTTCGTTGGAGGTAAGAATTATGTTTTAATTGCTGCCAAAGCTCATTTTCGAACTCAATTTTTGGGAAATTTTGGAAGATGATTTCTAGGCCATTTTTGGTCCGAATTTGGTGATTCAAGATCCTAATTTTTGGGGTTTTTCATGAGGATCGTCATGGTGTGGTTGGTTTCAGTAGTTGGGCCCTCATTTCTGGTAATTTCTTTTACATTGCAGCTGCCATTATTGTTCATTTTTAGCATAATTTTGGATTTTTCGTTGTATGTTCATGTTGGGACTGTTTTGAGCCCCGAATTGTATTCCAAATCAGTTATCCTACCAGAGAACTGGAAATATTCAAGGTGTTACAGATTCACTTTAGATGCTGCAACAAGCACAAATTGTAGTAGATATTGAATATGAAAAAACGTTTGGTATAAAAAAAATATTTTCCAAGTAAAATGTTTTTCCATATTCAGTATCTTCTACCATTTGTTCTTGTTGCAGCATCTGAAGTGAATCTGTTACACCTTGAGTATTTTCGGTTCTCTAGTAGGATATATGAATTGGCCTTAGCATATGATGTACAAATTGAAATTTTTTTATCACATATTTTTCTTGCAATTGATAGAAAAGGTGTATTATTGGAATGCATTACGGACGCGGATCCATTCTTGTAATGTAGCTTCTAGGAGATACTGAATATGGATACAGAGATAGTGGATGAAGATGTGTTAGGCTTGACATTTGTTTTTGAAGTTGAGTCGTTGGGTTCGAGGAGAGAAATAGAGCTCTCTACTAAGGGGAAAGATATCATTGTGGAGAATAAGAACATGAAGTATTATATTATTCTACATATGCAACATTGTTAAGTTACATCAATAGCATAGTAAGTGGCGTATTTTTCGAAAGGATTTTTAGAGGTAATGACTAGGTCAAGCCTTGGAGCTTCCTATTATATATATTGATCAAGATAGCAAAATAGGAGAAATACTTGGAGCCTAATTTACAATATATTCATCTAGATGACAAACAAGAAGAAGCCATGTTAATGGCAAACTCGGATCGCGGTCCAGTAACAGGTCAATGTGGCAACGAAAGAGATAATGACTCTGATGTTTATGAAAGCATTAGATTTTCAGGATAGAGAGTGGACTTAAAGGATGTGATCAAGGAGTATTCTTGTTTCAACATTCTTTTCAATGGACTGATCATGGACTCAAAGGTTCTTCAACTCTTTTGGACCAAATACTATGATCTTTATTGCACCCCGAATTAATTTATGCATCACCATTTACTAGGTGGCTTAAATTTTAACCTAGATGTTGAAATTATTACTAAAATTGTGGATGTCATTGAAGCTTTCAGCATTACGACCCCTAGCGATCATCTTGAAATTTGGGACTAATCGTTGAAAGCGATAGATTGTTTTTGCATGAGAGTTAGATTTGAATGTGCAAGGCTTAGTAAGCTCTTTTACTTTTTATGTGAATAGATGAACATTATTGAATCAAAGAAAGTTGAGCTAGGTGAATCAAAAGAGGAAATGTATTATTTTAATGAAATGCTTTTAAAAGCAAAGCAGGTCTGAAGTCTTAAACTAAGGGTTTAACAAAAGAAAGATGAATTGCTTAACTCTATTTCGAGGCCCTAGCAACTTCTCCATGGTAAAAAAATTGTTTATCAAAAAGTTGTCCTCATTAGTAGTATAATTACCTCTTAGTTGCAGGCTTCAATAAAATGGTATCTGCTATTATTTTTGACGTTGCAAGTTTCATCTTCTTATATCTAATAGGAAGTTAAATATGTATTCGTATTGGATATTCATTAGTTTGGAATTATACCTGCAAGTGTATAGAATTTCAATTTTATTACATGTCACATGTATTTGACTTTTATTTTTTTCTCTACGGCCAGAAAACTTATCCTCCGAAATTTTTGTTCGGAAACATCCAAAAAATGGGTTTTCTATTTATGTCTAATGTGCAACAAAGCAGACTTATTTTATCTGTACCTCATAGCAAAATGTAAGTGAAACAAAAAAAAAAGTTCAGTTAGTTCGGCAAAAAAATACTTCAAAATTATAGTGGAATTACTTATAACATATATTCGTTTTTTTCCCTAGAAGATACTAGTCTTACAAAGATGATATAATGAAGGCATATAGAGAAATAAAAGTATTCTTTGAACAATATGAGCATGAAATTAAATTAGACCAAATGAAATAACAAATGAGTGTTCTTAATAATATGGCCAAAAAATTAAACTAAACAAAAATGAATGTTTTTAATAATATGACTAAGAAATTGAAGAAGGATAAAATATGAATGGAAAACATAGTTAAAACCATATTTGTCCAAATGAAGAAGAAAAACATAGAACATGAAGAACAAGCCAAAAAATATATATGAAATGAAAAACAAAAATACAAATTATTTTTTGTTAAAAATTTGTGAGCCTAATTAGTTGGTGAAAACAACAAGTTAGAGATGTCCTTATGCTTTTCATCTTTCACATTTCTTTCATTAAATTATATTTCAAACTAAAATTTTCATATTCAATTAGGATATTTTAGCTAAAAGAAATGATATTCATACGAAATGTGGTTTTGTTGTCTTACTGGTTTTATTCCTCTCTCTAAATATGCTTTTCATTCTTCATTTAAGTTGAAATTAAACATAAGGGATAGAAACAAATCTTTTCTGAAACAAACTGACCAGCCCAACTTCAAGAAGAAAAATTTCAAATATATGCTCCCTTCAATATCATGTGTGTTGGGGGCGGCGGTGGTTGGTAAGTTTAATTTCTTCTTGATAAAACTAGAGTTATTTCGGTACAATATTGTTTATATTTTCTTATTAATATTTTGATACAACAGAGTTTTCTAAGAAATTTTTTCGATTCCCATTTATCAAAACGTGATGACAATGTTATTTTGGTGGATGAAAATGAAAATGATTTTCCATAAAATACCTAATTGATAAATTTGGATTGTGTGGTGGTTGAAAAGGTTTCTCCATTGCTTACAATGTTCTTGAAAGAGTTGTCTTGTGCTTCAATTGATTCAGCCGGAATTTAAGGTAAAATCTTGTAAGTGTTAAAATCGAAGTCATTTTGTTAATGAAAGAGTTGGTTTTTATTTTATTGATCTTATATGCACCAGTAGTGTAAATGATCAATTTTTGCAAGACCTAGAGAGTTATTAGGAGCGAAGATATATTTAATTAAGTGGGAGTGGGTCCTGTGTGGACATGGTGAGAAAAGCGGGATATAGATTGTTCAAGTATGTGAAGAGGAGAAGCGTAGATTCCTTTGTTATTGTATTATTGATATTGTTTCTCCTCTTAACAAATCGGAACCATCCCAGTCTCAATTTCCTCATCTTGTCCACCATGTGGAAAACTGAAACGTTGTTTAATATATCTTCATTCCTAATACTACATCTCAATGATAATTAGGAAATTCATTTACACTATTAGTGTATATAAGATAAATCCAATGAAAAACACAACTCTTTCTTTAACAAAATTACTAGGATTTAAGCACATACAAGGTGTTACCTAAAATTCGCAAGGCTGAATAAATTGGAACTCCACAACATCTCTTTCAAGAAGCGTGTGAGAATTGGAAAAGCCTTTCCAACCCCCACTCAATAAATTCTTACCTATAAGGTACTTGGCAGGAAATCATTCTTCATTTTCACTCACAAAAACAACAACGTCATGATATTTTGACAAATCGAAATCATAAGAATTTCTCAAAAAACTCTATTGTATCATAATATTTATAAAAAAAATCTAGAATATAAAGGACTAAAAACAACTCTAATTGAATCAATAATAAATTGCACTTACCAACAAAAATCTCTCCGAGACATGTGAAGGGAGCATACATTTGACAAAACTTGGAAACCTAATATGATAATTTTCTTGAAATTTTTTGACTCACAGTTGAGTTGATGAGTTTACTTTAGCAGAGTTGTGTTTTTGTCCATTTCCTTTCAGTTCTAGTAAAATCAAGAATCAAAAGAATTTTTAGAGAGTTAATAAAACTATTAGAACAACAAGGTAGCAATTCATAATACTAGGTGGAATGATTGTCTACTACTATGTATTTAATTAATAAATTCTCATCTAAAGTGATAAATCCTTAGTCTGTATATTTCGCCCAAATCATGGATGGTGACTAAAGATAAAATGTCCAAACATTGAATTTCAGACTAATAGAAGTGTAGTGTAACTAGACTTTGAATCTGCAACCATAAGGCTGCTGAAGAATCATATGTCAAATCAATAGGGCAGTGTGACCATACCTTGAATCTTCGAACATAAGGCTTATAAAGAATACCATATCAAATAAACATCACAATTCAACCTTAGGACAATGTCCACTCGAAGATAACCAATACAAAAACTCCAAGCCTGAATCGAATCCAATCCCAAAATGTCCAACCATGCCCGATAGCCTAATCATGAATCAACAGGGCCGTAGAAAAGGGCAGTTATTGATAGAATGTCATCAAAGCGCTGAGCTACAACCTAACTATGACTTATTCTATCAGACCTAATTTTGCTACGTCAATCTACATGGAGCTATGTCATCCAAAGCAAGTACATGCTCCTAAATACCCAAGACTATGGAAAGCACTACTCTACTCCTAGAGTAAGGCCGAGCATGCCTTCAACCACAATAATAAACAAGTACAAAACACTCCACAATGTAGGGATAGTCGCGAACAAGAAGAAAACATGCTATTAGCCCGAAAATCCTAACAAAAGCTTAAAATTTTATATTAGCTAACTAAGCATGATCAACTTTCTACCAAACCCAAATTCACAATAATCAACATTTATTTACATTCTCGAGCTCAATCTTAAGGACATGAAGCAATAGCCTACCTCAAGGAAAATCACATGTGCTTCAAATTCACAATTCAAATGCTTCTCCTTTTCGAATGGTCTCTGAATGCTACAACACCATCAAAAATAGAATAACAATATTAGCACGATTGTTAAAACACCAATCATATTAATTAGAGATAGACCAAAATTTGAGTTAATATGCGAATGTGGGACTCACTTTACGAATCAAAGAATTGATTCCATCAAAATGTCCATTAAGCTCCCTAAACTTGTATCCTAAAATGAGACACAAATTATGGCACGAACCACACCCAAACACCTATATGCAACAATTAAACATTTAAGCACAATCAAGAAGGCTGGCAGGCCCTTCGGAGACGATTATGCAAACAAGCTTTCCCCAACATTCCCCAAGCACTCCAATGCATAGCCACAACCTTCCGAACACACTAAACTTGAAATCACCCAAATCGAACACTAACAACGATCTCACAATCGCAAAAGGAAATGCTAGAACAAAAAGCAATCATGGTATGGTCTTTTATTCAAATGTAAAGTAACAAATACACATCAAGATAATGGAGAAAGGAGGTCGTGATAACAACCCACCCTTTAAATGTCCTTCGCGATCACAAAATTCAAACTCGCGAACAAGATGACCAAGGGTGGTCAACGCCACATGACCACGTATCTATATTATAGATTGAGGCCCATGCGATCATAATGGTAAAGCACAATCCTCCATGATTGAAAAGGCACACATGTAACATTGCTGAAGGAAAAACCAACAGAAGATGGTGGTGCTTCAGCTGGAAACACTGACGGGGTTCTCAGGATACATTTAGAACACCGTGCACGCAAATAAAATATGCTATCCCATTATAATTTGTATTCCAAACTCAATGGAGCTGTTGAAAGTTTTTACTAAGGTCATCTAAAAGAAAAGTGGGTACCACATAAAAACTCCATCTAAACCAAAATTCCAAAAGGGGGCTCGAGATTTGCACGGAGGCCTCATGATCCGTATGAAAGGTCCTAGATAAAACATAATATTCCAAAGAGGATGGAACAAACGGAATTGAATTTTGAGGTCGGCTTCATGAACTTTAGACTAGAGTGAACCATTTATATTTCTGCAGTTTCTGAAAAAGAAACTTGAAAAAAATCCAAATAAACAACCAGGTGACTAACTGGTCATTCTAAAGATGTGGTAAATGACTTGGGTCACTATAAGAACGTTCTAAGAATAACAAATACTCCAATAATACATGAATGACCTAGAGGGTCATTATAGTGTTTCGTCAATCAAATCCTACTCCTCTTCATGCTGACAATGCATATACTATTCAGATTATTATTAAATAAAGTATATCGTGAGAGTACCAAACCATTCAAAGTAGATTGACAATATACGGAGAACTTGTATTGAAAGGAGTGATTAATCTTCCATATGTGCTATGACATTTAGATAGTTTATGCTTTACAAAATCCATGGCATGACAATCCCATTAGTTTCTAGTAGGACTACATATAGCTTAGACGTGCACACATTATGGACTTTCAAATAGGACAACTTATCATTAACTTGAAAATTTTCGGTTACAAATCATAATCCTGATGAACTTCTAAAAAAAAAGGCCAATTTATGAAGTTAGTCTTGTGATAACCTCACAACACTCTCTTCCTAAAATCAAGGGGGAGAAATATACTCATCGTTCAAGTATATGTTGGTGAAACTATCTTTTGAGCTACATTGGATTCACTATGCGAAAAATTTACAAAGTTAATGGGAAGTGATGAGTTTGAATTGAATATGATGGGGGAACTAAACTTCTCTTTAAGCTTACAAGTTAAGTAGTCATCAACATGCACTATGATCAATCAACAAAAGTATATTGGTGATCTTCTAAAAAATGTCCACATGGGAAGTGCCAAGCCCATTGATACTCCTATAGGACCTCTATAAAACGAGACATTGACAAACAAAGTCCATCCGTAATTGAGACAATGTATTGAGAAATTATTTGCTCTTTACTAGACATCAAAACAAGCAGACTAGATATAGTCTTTAGTGTTGGAATATGTTCAAGACTTTAGACCTATCCTATGGAGTCCAACTTGACAGATGCAAACATGATTCTAAGTAATGGAGACTCCATATAGCTTATATGTAAACTACTAATTTAACTATGATGTAGGTTTTAAGCCCAAAATATATTGTGCTAAGACTCTTTTATGTGATGGACTTAATTTCCTATAAGCTACGTGTGGAAATTAATTATAGCTATTAAAATCAAATGTAAAATGAAATACAAATCCAAAAACATAAGTAAATAAGAGATTAGTACCCAAAAGTAGATTAAAAAAAAGAGATACACAAGTTGTTAGCAAGATATCAATGTAATATTTGGTATTCCTCCCTCCATTCATTTATGTACGAGTGAGTTTCTAAGGAGCTAATGATAGAAATAAAGATGTATATGCATATTTCATGTCTTACGGTGAAATTGAGACTTAAATAGCAATTCTCCTACAACAGTTTTTCTGTAAAAATAAAAGGGTAATATGAATAAAAGAAATCTTAACAATAATAACATAGAAAACAACAATAATAGGAGCATTTATTTGATGAGTATGTACTAAATCACCGGAAGTACAAAGATTAATATGATGTCATGAGCATGTAAAAATTCTATGATTGTGTTATTTTAGACAGAACCTATCTATTATACATCACGTTACCCAAGACCCATAAAAGAAATGAAAACGGAATCACAAACAACATAAAGATCTAAAGAACTAATTTCTAAAATAATGTAGTTCAATATAAAATAGACAAAGTGGATCAAGGATTTACCTCTTGTGGTGTACTGATTAGTTCATTATCATAGGTATCGAATCTACACTAATTCTTCAATAGTATAAAGAGAGACAAAGAAGGGAGTAAAAATATTTTGTGACATGATATGCAGATTAAAGAGTGTGGTGTTCCTGTTAGTGTAAAATCTTCTATGTACTTGACGATTTGATTTGCCTTGGTGCATGAATTGAAAGAGTCATCTATCAGGAGAGGGACATGTAAGAAGGGGTAGGGAAAAAGTCTATATTTATCTCCAAAAAATGGAAAAAGCTAAACATATCCATGGATGAGGAAAGTTTCACATTAGCATGAAAATTGCAAGAGATAGAGGGGAAGAGAAAGTGTGGCTGATGAGAAGACAGTAGATTTAGGGTTTGGGCTACAATATTTGTTTTTGTGTGCTGATTCAGAAAGGTTTATTTTGGAAAAGAATTGACATAACATGACAACCTATAGACTATATTGAATACATTTTTTTCCTGACTTTTCATTCTCTATTTCCTTTAAAATGATAAATATATCATTTTATTGTTCTTATTTTTTTCTCTATTTCCTTTAAAAGGAAAAATCTATTATGCTATTGTTCTTTTTCTTTTCTCTCCTTTATAATTTATCAACTGTTTTAAAATAGGATTCTTTCTTTCCTTTTTATTCTATATTTTTCTCTATTTCTAAATTCCTTTCCGTACGTATATTTTTTTCTCTACCAATTATTTTTTCCTGTAATTCACTCTTTTTATGAAATTTTTCCTTTTCCTTAAAACCACTCCATAATTAGAAATTCACATTTCTTTCATTATTTTCTCTTAGGATTTTGATTATTTTTTTTCTTATCTAAAACTTCTCACCCATCTATTTTATCTCTACTTTATGATTTTTACTATTTTTTTCACTTGAAAATCTGGGGGGGGGGGGGCGGGGGG
>JAJOOR010009397.1:0-51128 GCA_036250505.1 Solanum acaule
AGTCCCTATTTCCCGTTAATTAATGTTGAATGTACTTCCGCGACCGATGAAGTGTGATGACAAGTTTGAGAGGCTTGTTTGGGGTTCCTTCGGGTTCCTCATTCGCCATGTCACGTCTAGGCCCTAGGCTTGGGTCGTGACAAGTAGCACCTCTAGTTCCTCCTATTCCATCTGATCAGGATTTCAATAGTGCAGTATATATGTTAGCACAGTTAGTAGTTGCACAGTGCCAACCAGTTGCGCCAGATGTTCCCGGACCTTCTGAAGGGCCCGAAAGTTTGAGAGTACGTGAAATTCTTGCCACGAATCCTCCACAGTTTACAGGGACAGATCACAGAGAAGACCCTCAGCACTTTGTTGATCAGCTTCATAGGATCTTCAGAGTCATGCATGCCTAGCGACTGAGTCAGTTGAGTTAGCAGTATTTCGATTGTGTGATGTTGCAGTATTGTGTTATGAAAGTTAGGAGAGATCTAGGGGAAAAGATACATCTCTACCCACTTGGGATAACTTTACAGAAGCTTTCATAGATCATTATTTACCTCGAGAGATTAGGGATGGCCAGGTGGACCAGTTTCTGAACCTCCGATAGGGTGGCATGAGTGTCCGAGAGTACGGGCTGAGATTTGATTCATTGGCTAGTTATGCACCAGCATTTGTTGATACGATGCATGACAGAGTGCGTAGATTTGTGGAAGGGCTTGACTCAGACTATATCGAGGCTTATTCTACCACTGCGCTAAATGATAATATGGATATCTCGCGGATTCAGGCCTTTGCACAGGGCATACAGGATCGCCGACATCTATAGTATACGAGTGAGAGGGTCGAGAGAGAGAGACAGAAGAGGGCTAGGCCCGCTGGTTCACAGTGAGATTTTCAGGGTGGTCCCAGACCCCGATATTCTATTAGGCCACCTAGACCTCCACCACAGCAGTTCCAGGGTAGTAGATTTGATCATCAGGAACAGTCAGGCCCAGGTGAGGGTTCACGAGCATCAAGCTCGCAGCAGCAGAGGGGTTCAAGCCAGGCTAGGACATCCCCGCCGCGTTGTACTACTTGCGGTAGGATGCATTTCGGAAGGTGTAGACAGGGTTCCACAAGTTTTTATTCTTGTGGACAAGAGGGGCATGGGTGGAGAAACTGCCCTACCATAGGTCAGGGTGGTATAGGTCAGTCGACCAGGTCAGCAGTAGGTTCCTCCTCATCAGCACAGTCTACAGGGCATGGACCCTAGACTTCAGCATGTAGAGATAGAGGCGGAGGCAGAGAGGGAGCATCTAGTTATGGTAGTGGATAGAACCATACACATTCATTAACCAACTGACAGGACTCAGAGTCATCACCAGATGTTGTGACAGGTACATTTATTGTTTTCTCCTATTGTGTTTATGCTTTGATAGATCCTGGATCTACTTTGTCTTATGTTACTCCATTTATTGCGGAGAGGTTATGTATAGTAGCAGAGTCATTAGATCGACCCTTTATTGTAGCTACACTAGTTGGTGAGTCTATTGTTGCCAGGAGAGTGTATCGAGGTTGCAAAGAGAAATTATCGACCGTCAGACCTCTGTAGATCTTGTAGACTTAGAGATGGTCGATTTTGACGTCATTATGGGTATGGACTGGTTAGAGTCTTGTTATGCTAATGTTGAGTGCCGGACAAAGATTGTTAGATTCCACTTTCCAGGAGAGGCAGTTCGGGAATGGAAAGGCGATACAGCAATGCCGAAAGGTAGGTTTATTTCCTATATTAAGGCAAGAAGGATGATTACCAAGGGTTGTGTTTATCATTTTGTTCACGTTCATGATATAGATGCAGAACCACCGACTCTTCAGTCTATTCAGGTAGTTAATGAGTTTCTAAATGTATTTCCAGATGAACTCCCTGGTATCCCTCCAGAACGGGATGTTGATTTTGCTATCGATATTCTACCAAGTACACAACCCATATCTATCCCTCCTTATAAAATGGCTCCTGCTGAGCTCAAGGAGTTGAAGGATCAGCTGAAAGACTTGCTGGATAAAGGCTTTATTAGGCCTAGTGCTTCACCATGGGGTGCACCAGTGTTGTTCGTAAGAAAGAACGATGGCTCACTAAGAATGTGTATCGATTACCGACAGCTGAATAAGGCAACTATAAAGAATAAGTATCCCCTTCCGAGGATAGATGACTTGTTTGATCAGTTACAAGGTGCCAAGTGTTTCTCAAAGATTGATTTAAGATCAGGGTACAACCAGATACGAGTTCGGGAGAAAGACGTTCCAAAGACAGCTTTTAGAACTAGATATGGACACTTTGAGTTCTTGGTAATGTCTTTTGGATTAACTAATGCGCCAGCAGTGTTCATGGACCTGGTGAATAGTATATTCAGGCCGTATATAGACTTGTTTGTGATTGTATTTATTGATGATATTTTGGTGTATTCACGTTCAAAAGATGAGCATGCAAATCATCTGCGAGCAGTTCTTCAGGTTCTTCGAGACCGAGAACTTTATGCAAAGTTTTCTAAGTGCGAGTTTTGGTTGGACTCTGTAGCTTTCTTAGGCCATATTGTATCAAATGTAAGCATTGCGGTTGATACACAAAAGATTGAGACCGTAAAGACTTGGCCCAGACCCATGACTCCGACTGAGGTTTGTAGTTTCTTAGGGTTAGCTGGGTACTACAAAAGGTTTGTAGAGGGGTTTTCTTCAATTTCAGCCCCATTAACGAAGCTGACTCAAAAAGTAGCTAAGTTCCAGTGGATTGCGGCTTGCGAGGATAGTTTCCAGGAGCTGAAGGACAGGTTGACATCAACACCAGTTCTTGCATTGCCAGACGGTTCAGAAGGCTATGTGATGTATTGTGATACTTCTGGTGTTGGTTTGGGATGTGTTCTAATGCAACATGGTAAGGTTATCGCATATGCTTCAAGGCAGTTAAGAAAGCATGAGAAGAACTATCCGACTCACGATTTAGAGTTGGCTGCAGTTGTGCATGCGCTAAAGATCTGGAGACACTATTTGTATGGCGTTCATGTTGACATATTCACAGATCATAAAAGCCTTCAATATATCTTTAGACAGAACGAGTTAAATCTACGACAACGTTGATGGCTTGAGTTACTGAAAGACTACGACATAGACATTTTATATCATCCAGGAAAGGCGAATGTAGTAGATGATGCCTTCAATCGAAGATCTATGGGTAGTTTATCATATTTAGATGTTGAGAAACATGAGCTAGCGCGAGAGCTTCATCAGTTAGCTAGCTTGGGAGTCAGATTGTTAGAGGCAGAAGATAGTGGGGTAACAATTCAGGACACAGCCATATTATCTCTAATTATAGAAGTAAAATCACGGCAACAAGAGGATCCTAGCTTAGAGCAGCTCAGAGGCAAGGCTCAGAATCAATAGACTTTAGCATTTGATATAGCAGAAGATGGAGTCCTTAGATAGTGGTCGATTCTGTGTTCCGATTGTTGTAGGGCTTCCGCATCGGATTATGGAAGAGGCACATCATTCCCGTTATTCTATTCACCCTAGTTCGATGAAAATGTACCATGATATTAAGGAGATCTATTAGTGGCACGGGATGAAGAAGGGCGTTGCTGAGTTTGTGGTACAGTGTCCTAACTGCTAACAGGTGAAGATTGAGCAATAAAAGCCCGCTGGGCTAGTTCAGGAGATAGCCATTCCTTTGTGGAAGTGGGAAGCAATTAATATGGATTTTATTATAGGGTTACCTCGATCGCGTTGCAAGTTTGACTCTATTTGGGTAATTATTGATAGACTAACAAAATCAGCCCACTTCTTACCAGTCAGGCTACTTTTACAGCCGAAGACTATGCAGGGCTCTATATTAGGGAGATTGTTAGGCTACACGGTGTCCCAGTATCTATTATCTCTGATAGAGGAGCACAATTCACCGCCAACTTTTGGAAGTCCTTGCAGAAAGGATTGGGGAAACAGGTTAATCTTAGTACAGCCTTTCACCCTCAGACAGATGGCCAGGCTGAGCGCACAATTTTGACACTCGAAGATATGTTACGAGCATGCGCGCTAGACTTCAAGGGAAGTTGGGATGACCACTTGCCTCTTATAGAGTTCGCATACAATAATAGTTATCACTCCAACATCGGGATGGCACATTATGAGGCTTTGTATGGGCAAAAATGTAGATCCCCCATTGGATGGTTTGAGGTAGGTGAGTCAGGGTTGATTGGACCCGACTTATTACAGCAGACAGTGGAGCAAGTTAAACTTATTTGGGAGAGGTTGCTAACAGCTCAAAGCCGACAGAACTCATACTCAGATGTGCAACGAATGGACTTAGAGTTTTGTGTCGATGATTGGGTATTCTTAAAAGTCTCACCTATGAAGGGTGTTATGCGATTTGGCAAAAAGGGAAAGCTTAGTCCAAGATTCATTGGGCCATACCGGATCCTTCGAAGGGTAGGACGAGTGGCTTATGAGTTAGAATTGCCTTCAGGGCTAAAATCTATTCATCCAGTTTTCCATGAATCGATGTTACGGAAGTGCGTAAGAGATCCTTCTTGAGTTGTCCTAGTTGAGGAAGTTCATATCACAGAGGAGTTGTCCTACGAGGAAACTCCAGTTGCCATTTTAGATCGGCAGGTCCATAAATTGAGTACCAAAGAAGTGGCTTCGGTTAAAGTATTGTGGAGAAACAAGAATAGAGAAGAGGTGACCTGGGAAGCTGAGGATGGCATAAGGTCCAAATATCCTCACTTGTTTCATACCCTAGGGTGATGGCATATCAGTTTATATTAGGGAAGTAAGGTAAGATACCTATTTGATTTTATATATATATATATATACTATTGCTTATTATTATTGTGGTTGTCATTGTATATCTGCTCGCACTGTTATGGTGGAGCTATAGTGCTTAGTAATTTATGTCATCATGTGAGACGCCGAGGTTAGAAATTTTGCATTTCAGGTTCTTGGATAGTGACCTCTACAAAGGATACACTGCCTAAATTTTGGCAACTCCTAAGGACTGAACCGTGTGACTCAAATTTTTCATTCGAGGACGAATGATTCTAAGGGGGGATGGATGTAACACCCCTACTTTTCGAAAGGTATAAATTGACTCGTATCTTCGTGAAAAGACCAAGAGGGTGGGTAATAAATTAAGAATGATGTGTTATGTGATAATTTAAGTGTTCAAGTGTTGTATCTCAAGTTTTGAAGTTAGGTAAGAGGCAAAATAAAAGTTGGTGAAAGTTACCGTAAATTCCTTTTTAAAGATTTATCTGAAATTTGGGTAAAATGTCTCGGACGTATTCTCCAAATCTATTAAGAGTTCTGGTCCCCGCGACATATGAAATCGAAGTTCTATGAGTTTAATTTCCAACGCATCAACCCGTTTGATCATACGACTTCAGAATAAAGAGATATTAGCGTTTTTGCAAGACTGCGCAAGCAGGAAGTGAGGTGGGTCCCCTAGGTCGATGGAACTTTATATATATCATATTCTTCGACTTTTCTTCATTTTTCCTTCATTTTCATTAGTGAAGAACCAGAAAACTCACAAAACCTACAAAACCCACTTCTAGGACAAGCCAAGTTACTGATTTTCGTGACTTAAGTCCTTGACAAAAGTTATTCTACGCGTTGAGCTCGTCAACATGGTATAATTTGTTTTATCAATTTCCTAGCATATCATACTTTAGTCTGTGGACAGAAGGGGTTTGGGCATATTTTAAAGTTTTGAGGTGTTTTACATACTTATAATCAAGGTAAGACCCTTCTTTCATCGACTCTAGCTTTTATAAGTCGCAAATAACAATTTGCAACGGAAATACATATCTTTTATCGGATTTTAATTGTATCTTCTATTCTTCTGTGTTAATTACGATCGTGCCTTGTTGTAGTATCAAGGGGGTTGTGATCAAAGTTATTAGGACACGTGAATTCAGCGAAAAAGGAATGTTAAGGCTATTCCCTACTTACGGCATGTTCCTTAAAGCTTAGAAGCAATGTATTTGGGTTGTTATCCTTGATATACTTGTAGCCGTGATTGTTGATTGTTGGCTGCTCGAGTTGATATAATCCTTCCTTGTCGGTATTCTTATTCAGTTAGTAGCATCCCTATGTTGGACACGACATATAGGCAATTTGTATAGGTTGCTTATAACTAAATTGCTCGCTTTTAGCGATTGGATTGTTATTGTTGCCCTTGGGGATATTGTGGTTAGCTGCAGGAATGTGATATATGCCTAGAAGGGCTATTTTCAGCCTACAGGGCTATATGGATGCCTAAAAGAGCTATGAGTTGTCTACGGGGCTATATTGATGCCTAGAAGGGCTATGAGTTGCCTACAAGGCTATATTGACGCCTAAGAAGGCTATGTGCTTCCTACAGGGCCATGTTGTTGCCTAAGAGGGCTATGAGTTGTCTATAATCTATGTTGATGCCTAAGAGAGATATGTTCTACCTACAGGGCTATATTAATGCCTAAGAGGGCTATGTGACTGCCTACGGGGCTAGGGAACTACCGATAGGGGTATATAGGCTGAGTGGCACCTTCCGGGCTTATGGGGGCCTGAGTAGGTGGTTTTGTGTGTTGTTTGTACCTGCCGAGCTTATGGGGGCTTGGTTTGGTTGTTGTTTTATTATTTTTTAAAAGTTTAGATTTAGGAACAGGTCAGTACACTTATCTTATCCTTGATTTATTTATCAGATTATTCCAGTATATTAGGATACCTCATCATAGTCTATTGCCTTTCATACTCTGTACATTATTTTGTACTGATGCCCCATTGCCTTGGGGGCGCTGCATTCATGCATCCAGGTCCTTACAAACGACCGAGTAGACCTCTTCAGCAGCAAGATTGACTTTTATCCAATTGGCTAGCCCCTTTCCTCCGGAGCTGCCAGAGTTGGGAGGTTTGTTACCTTTTGTTGTATATATCTTTATGGGTAGGCTGGGACCCTGTCCCGCTAATCTTTACTACTCTTAGAGGCTTTCAGACTAGTGTGTGGGGTGTATAGCTATGTTATGGCCATACTGGCCTATGTTGTTGGTTTGCTGAAGCTTGTGAGTTGTTTGATGTATTGTATTGATATATACCTGCTTTTAGTTTTAGTATAGATATCATGGTGGCCTTGATGGCCCAATCAGGACTTTTGTGCTAGTTGGCTATTTATTTATATGATCTCCTGAGAGTAGTTGTTTCTTTTAAAGATCAATTGACAGGGGCCTTGATGGCTGAGGGCTTAGTTTTAAGCTGAGATATACTTGTTTTTTTTCTTGATTGCGTGTGGCTGCCATACGCTAGTAGCGACTCAGGCCTGAGTTTTGGCATTAGGAACCAATTGCCCACCTCGAGTTTGGGGCATGACATATAGTTCATTAACATTATTGTAGGGGTATACCTTAACCGACATAGACCATGAGAACTTGACATGGAATCCCGGTGTCACCCTCACCGAATAAAGGATTCCTACTTGCTTAAGGTAGGACCATTGTTCTTTAGATTAAGTGGATTCCACTAGCTAGACCTATGTGGGCACATAGTTTATGGGATAGTGAGATTGCTACTAGATACCTCGCCTCAACTCACAGATGAGCATCCATCTCAAGAGATTGCTCCTAAGTACCCCGCCTCAACTCATGGATGAGCACCCATCTCAAGCCATATCCACTCAGTGATTGGCATTATTCCCCACGGAGTACATTACATTCATTACATTAGTTCATTATGGGATAAGGGATTGCAACTAGATACCCCACCTCAACTCCCAGTTGAGCATCCATCCCACGCACAACATTCACTAAAATGGGATATAGGGATTTTTACTAGATACTCCACCTCAACTCCCGGATGAGTATCCATCCCATCCCACATTCATTCATTGGAAAGCTCATAGATTCAAATATGAGAATAACCTTTCATCTAGGAATCCCATTTCATTCATTTGTGTATAATCGAAGATAACCTTTCAGTAGACTCAACATTCATTAACATTAACATTGAACTTCTTTCATTCATTCATTCCTTCAAGTGTTAATAGAGAGATAATATTCAATCCTAACACAATTAGCTTCTAAACATGAACATCTTTCATTCATTTAGATCACACACATATTCACATCACATTCACATATACAACATCATGATAATACTTAAATTACTCACACTATGCCTTCAAGGCCATGATCACAATGTACATAATAAGTAAACACCTCCACCTTTCAAGTGGATCAATAGCTCAATCATAATTCTAACTCAACATGAAATTAGGTCATCACTTGACCTTTCAAGACCATGATCATAAATCACCAACAAACCTTTAAATAATTCAATTAGGCATAAATAGTGATTCAATTCAACAATCTAAATCAAATTAGGTATAATCCATCAACATTCATTCATGATCAACAAACCTACTTCAAAAGGCACAATTTAGGAATTGAGGGAAATCATGGGTTCATAGAGTATTTTCATCTTAAATCATCAACTAAACATCAATAAAATCATAATTTATCATTTGAAAATGTTTGTTGAAAGAACCCATGAGATTGAGTGAAAATCTAGATTTTCATTATTTGAAACCTCCTTTGAATTGGCTCCTTGAATGGAAAATTAGACAAGGATAAATACTAACATACCTTGCTATTGCTTCCCACGAAATCACCTTGAAATCCTTGGGGAAATTGACCTTGGAAGCTTGGAGTCTTCAACTTCTATGGAGGTTCGAGAGAAAGTCTATTGGAGGGAAAGGGTAGTTTGAATTTGGAGTTTTGTGATAATAAAGTCTAAAATTGTATTCAATACTTTTAATACCCTTAAGATAACTAAATAAACATAAAATAACCGTCCCCTAACTTATTAGGACTTGGGGTGAATTAACCAATTCACCCCTACAGTTGCCGAGCCAAACCAGATTACCCAGGCGCAAACCACGGCTCCCCATCCACGGACCATGGATGGGTTGACGCCTCATGCTGTCCATCCGTGGTTGGTATATATGGATAAAAAAATGAAGGTATAGCCTTCCTAGATTAAGTCCTAACCCACGCCCATGACCTACGGGGACTGGTCTAAGGGGCGTGATCTGCCTCCGTGAACCAAGCTGTTTTGACAGCTTTTGGGCAGTGTTGGGGTCCTTCTCAAGGACCCCTTGGGTGGTCCTTGGGGAGTCATACCCAGATGTTTAACCCCTAAATTTCTCATCCTTCACTCGGGAAACCATCAAACATCATCAAACCTCACATCAAACTCAAACGCACACACGTTAGGCTCTAGTTTCACTAGTTCATTTTTAGGGTCGTTACATTTAGCTTGCTCGAGATAGAATATTTAGAACTAAATTTTTTGATTGATGGTTTGTGGGTATTGGGTTGATTTGGTTTTAGCTCGAGAGAGTAAATCCTAAACCCAATCCCACACATTTAGCTCTAAAAAGAGTGAATGGATTAAGGTGTGGGCTGCTCTTAATTTGCATGCTTGTTGATGTTCGAGAGAAATCACTTGATTCGGGGTAATTGTTCGATAGAAAATTATCTCCCTTATACCCTAGACTACTCACTAATATCTAGCTATTTACTAATTGTTGCAATTACCCATATGTCTATATACGCCTATAATCGATCACATCCCAAGAATCTATCTCATTATTGTTAATTCTTATTGTTTGTGACTGTTGTTTGTAGTTGATAATCAAAACCAAAACCCCTATTTGACATTCATGTCACCCCTTGAATTGAATGATGACTTTATTCAATAATTTTTATTCCTATGACTTATTTGACCGAATTTATACTTCCCAATTGAATATGAAACACGTACCGCTCCCTGTGGAATTCGACCCCAACTCATTTAGTTGGGTTTTATACTATTTTACAATCGTTGAACACCTAGAATTGGATGAGGTGTGCTTGAAACGTACAATCAAAATGGCACCGTTGCCGGGTAACCAAGTGGACCACCTGCCTTCAAAGATGATGATTCTTAGGGATAACATCCTAGATTTCAAGCACTCGGGTTGTGGTTAAGATTTAATACACTATTTCTGTAGTGCCCAACTCATGGAATCCTAGATAAGCTGCTACTGGACTTTTCTATAGAGGTCTTGGTCCTGAGAACAGAGAAGTGGCTGACCAACTTTCTTCGGGTGGTCTAATGCTATAACCCTATGCAACAATATCCCAACTCCTCGATCGCATGACCAAGACCAATAAGGAGCAAGAGAGGGACTAGAATTTAGCCAAAATGTTGACCTAGTTGGATCTCTTGGCCAAAAATATAATGAAATTTGAAGTACTGTGTAAAAAGAAAGATAGGTACATTTCTCCTCATGAGCGTGAAAAGCCTATGGATTATGACGGTGGACAGATAAAAGCGATACTCTCACACATTCTCCACAAAGTCGAAGAAGACGACAGAGTGTTGAAAGAAATAATAGAGAATGTCTCAATGCTAAATCAGATGATTGCTTCTCATTACATATCTATTAAACTACAGGAGACCTAAATGGGCAATATTTCATCTCATCTCAACTCAAGATAACAAGGAGGGTTGCCTAGTGATACTATGGCAAACCCCAAGAATGAAGCTTGAGTGGGTACTTGCGTCGTTCCAGGGCGATAACTAAGGCGCTTCTTGGGAGGCAACCGAAGTTTTTGATTCTTTGTTTTTTTTTATTTTGAATAATAGGTGTCAATTGTGCAGGCGAAAAAGTGGAATGTGTTTGAAAATTACCGGTTGGCGAGTAAAGAGTCCAATCGGTAACTCACTGAAGAGGTCGACGAGCCCATCTTGCACCGCCGTTGGGCTCAGGAAAATATCAGGTTAGAGTCTTTAAGACTTGGCGGCCCCATGGACGAGTTGGCTACTTGCCGAACAGGTCTGTGAACCCGACTTTGTCCGCCGTTTGAACCCCTAAAGTAACTGGAGGTCATGTAAAACTCGGTGAGGTAAGTAATAACTCGATGTGTCGCTGAGTGGTTCTGCGAGGATGACTAATATCGCCGAGGGCCGCGGACTAAAAGGTTTGAAAAGGCCAAAAGTTCAAAATTTCAAACTCTTTCCTATTCCCTCATTTTAACCTCATAAAATCACACCCGTACTCTAGATTTTCTTTATTTTTGCATTCTTATCGCTTCTTGCTCGTTGATATCATGCTCAGAGTTGGAATACATTGCCGCCTAGCTTTACAAACTCGTATTTTGGCTTAAAGGTTGGTTTTCTAAACCTCAAACTTTTAAATAGCGGTTGAATTTGAATGCAATTGTTTAAATCTTATTGATGTATGTTGGGCCTGCTCTAAAATTGTAATTTTTTGCTAGTTTGCCAATCGTAGTTTCATAACTGTGTTAAATTGCCTAAATTGTTGGTTTCCAAAGTTTCATGCTTTATAATTGATCATAAATTGTTGGATTGCATTACATTGTTGTTGGGTCTAGTCGGGTGAAGTCTGAGTAACCCCAATTGTGCTAAATGACGTACTTTTCCCAATGATGAAGCGTTTGACATCATTCTTAAGGGAAAAAGTCATCAAATGGCTATTGTTTGCCAAATCGGGGGTAGTCTAAGTACCCCAGTGGCATGGGTCGTATGGGTCTGAGTATAATTGATGAAGTGTGTGGTTTGATTTTGTTTACGGGGGATGTGGGCTTGATTTTGGGAAATGGGGTTGAAATTTGGCACGTTGGCCAGTTAGGTGAGCTATGTCGAGCTCGCAGAACCATTCGGCGGTTCGCCAAGATCCCCTTTGATTGCCCTTAATTTCATGTTTTTGCTAGAATAAAGTCTGTAACTTTCGGCGGGAAGCTTGACCTCACCGAGTTCACTCAGCGACTCGCCGAAAGTCTCCCTTAATTGCCCTTTATGCGCCTCTAACCCCTAAAACATACTAAACGTTCATCGAGCTATCCTAAGCTCACCGAGTGGTGTCGGCGATTTGCCGAAGGGCCCCGAACATCGCCGAACTATCTTTTGTCTGGGAAATTTTAAAGCCAATTCTTTTGGCGAGCCTGATCTGGCTCGCTAAAGTGACTTGGTGACTCGCTGATCAATTCGGTGAGTTTTTCTGCAATCTTTTTTCTGCATGATTCTTGGATCATTTCTAACTCTTTTTGGTGTGTTATGCAGATATGGCTAGGACCAACTTGGACGATAGTGGTATGCCGCCCCGAAAATGAGCACGGGGCATAGTGATTAATGAGGGAGCAACTGCTCCTTCTAAAAAGGGGAAGCAAGCACCTCCAAAGGGAGGCAAGGGTAAAGGAAAAACGCCCGTGGTTGAGAGACTGAAGCACAACTCCGGCAGTGATGGGGAGTTTGCTCACTCTCAGTCTTCATTCTCAGAACCTGAGGATTACCAGCCACTACAGACCAGGCGGACTGAGGTCCGTGCCGTTGTTCGCCAGGATCCATCTAGGATCCAAGAACCTACCCCTTCTACTTGTGATACAGTACCACCTCCGGTACAGACGATGGTTCCAACGCCAGCAGTTCAGAGTCCTCCTCCCCGACTACTCAACAGGCTAAAAGCCGAAGGATTGAGGAAAATTATTGAGGAAAAGCAGTTGTCTATAGATGGAGTGGTTCCACAGATTGGATATCTTCACTAGTCCTCGAGGCCCATATATCCCTAGGTTTGTGAGTTCTATACTACGTACGGTGACCTAGTACCCAGGGGAAGAAGAAGGACAGTGCCTTCAGACCGGTGAAGTCCATCATGGTCCGGGGGAAAGAGGTGGGGTGCAGCAGCGATCGTATCAATGTTGCACTGGATAGAGCTACTGGGTTTAAGCATGAGTATGAGGGATTAGCTATAGCTCAGACCCTGAATAACCTAAAGGGCTGGCTTGCTCCCCTCATTTCGGACCCCACCCGAGGTGGATTGAGGTGGGAGCTCCAATAAGAAGGACTTGAACATTACCGCTTGGTATTGGTTTGGGTTCATCAACAGTTCTATCATGCCCTCACAGAATAAGTCCATCCTCCGCCACCATAAGGCGGCATGTTTCTGATCGATCATCGGCAAGAAGCGTCTCAACTTGGGACTCATTATTGAGCAGGAGATGGCCATGAGGGCCAAACAGCGCCAGACATCCCTTCCCTTCATAGTCCTGATTACATAATTATGTCGGTGTGCTGGAGTTCCTCGTGACGAGAATAGGGACATAGAGGTCACTCTCATATCTTCCACAAATATCCGGCACATAGAGGTCGAGTACACTCGGGATAAGGTGGATAGGAGGAAAGAAGCTCCGGTGGATGTATCCCCAGAGGTTAATGTTGATTCTATACCTGCAGAGGCCTCCTTGCTACTCTGGCCTCTGAGCCTTCAGGTAGACCCGCTTCCATTTCTTCCCAGGCTCCTGGTTCTTCTGCTGCATCCCAGCCCACCAGGATTACTCAGGCCATAATCCTCAAGATGGGCCACATAGCCCATTCTGTCGATGTGTAAGCTACCCTGCTAGAGGCCGAGGTACCTTGGATAATTGAGCGAGCCATCTTAGCTGCGTTGATACCCCTCCGGACGTCGATTGATGATCTCATAGCAAGAGTAGAGATCTGTGAGAGAGGACAGGGGGTTACTTCAGAGGTGACGGCTTTGAAAGCCGAGGTTTCAGATTTGAGAAATGATGTGGACTATCTGAAGTCCACAGACTTCACTTCTCTCTTTGAGTCAGCTGAGGATCAGGATGCCCCGGCCAGTTCTAAGATGCCTCCGGCCACAACTAGAAATGTGCTTATGGATGATGTGGCAGCTGATGAGTCAGAGGCGGAGATGGATGAGGAGCAGCTTGATGCTCAGAAGGCGACCATTTATGGAGACCTGCCTAATTTAGAGGAGACGATTGTATAGTTAGCCATTAAGAGACGTCCATGACAGGCTCTAGTGGAGCTAGTGTTTCTATTACACCGGGCACTCATGCCCAAGATCAAAGTGATGCATGGGGAATTGATGCCCCGACAGATGGAGCGAGTGTGTAGACATGATCTTTCTTTACCTCCCTCTCTATTGTTTTTATTGACTTTTAATTACTTTTTTTGCATTTGAGGACAACTGCTTTTTGTTTATGGTGGGGTGAAGTATCCCATACCTACCTCTTGTGACTATATTTTGTATATATATATATATATATTGGGTTTTAGCTTCTTATATTGTGTGTTGATTCTATCTTGTGGATATTTGAGCCTGTGGCTCCTTGTTTTGAATGGTAATGGTTTTTGACCAATTTTGAAAACCACCCCTTATGTGTTTGATTGTGGCTATTCTTGTGCAAATTTGAGAATCGGTTATGATCAATATCGATGACTTAAATAGTGCTCTTAATCGAACAAAAATGAATGCGCGGCTACGATGAGGCCAAATGAAGTTGCATAGACAATATGTGGACTTTTTTCATCTCATTGTGACTAGCCGGTTATCGAATGGAGTCTCTTGTGATGACCATTGCACACTAGCTCGAATGGGTCTTGTTTGATATTGGTGTCAATGCCTTGTGTGATGAGCTTACTTTGAACCATGTGTGATAACGCCTAGAATTTGCCCCATTGGTCCGATTGACTAAGTGATGCAAGCTCTTGAAATGATCTTAGGCAACGATTTTGATGAGTGAAACAATTTGACAATATACCTCTTTTTCTGGCCAACCTTGTGAGTTGTGTGAACCTTGCTTGAACCCCTTTGAGCCTTATCATTTTCTTGGAAGAAACTTGAGCAATTGTGACCCCTCTTTATCAATTCACCCATAATCCTCATGAAGTGTGGTTCGTTTGAATAGCCAACTTAGGCCAAAAGCCTAAGTTAGGGGTGTGGTGAAAAGATAAGGTAAATAAAGAAGTGTGAAGAATTCCCCTTGAGCCATGGTCTTGAAAAAGATGGAACCCCTTTGATGAGTCCGAGATTTGGACTCATTTAGGATTTTGTTTATATAGAATTAGTGTCCTCAACTGCTTATTTTGTGCCAATAACTGATGTAAAACCCTTGATATTCAGGTATATGGATTGAGGAACAAAGCAAGGACACTAACATGCAAAAACGAACAAACAAGTTGAAGAAATGAAGAAGGGTGAGCCTGACGATCACCAAGAGGACTTGGTGTGTCGCCGAGTGGCTCAACATACCGCCTAAAGTTTGAGTGTGTCAAACCCTGAGGGAAGAAAACAAGTCGGCGAGATGAAGGAGCGGTCGACAAAATAACGAGTAGTTCCGCAATGCAGTATTAGATCACCCAAGGCAGAATGGCGATGAAATTGGTCAAAGGGCGGCTCGCCGAGTGGTTCGGCTAGCCCGACTTACTTCACCGAGTGTCTCTTCACAACACATTTTTGGCTACTATAAATACATTTTTGAATATTTAGTTTAGTATCTTAGCTCATATATTTTTTTAATCTATTTTTAAGTTCTGAAGTGTGAGACAAGTTTACTCTAGTTTTTCCTAAGCTTTGAAGAATTGAAGTTTTTCACTTTTGAGAAATTGAAAGTGGGTCTTTGAGATTCTTTGAATTGGAGCATTGTAAGGACGAATCTACTCTTACGTAGTTGATGGATAATCAATTTGGTAACGGTTTTTAACCTTTTATGATGTCTAGCTAAAACCCCAATTCTTGGGGTGTGATTATTTGATTATGGGCTGATTAGTTTATGGGTATTGCTAATTGTTAGTTTAAATGTTATTTAGAAGTGAGTTTAATCATTAATTGTGGTTTAATTTAAGAATTGTAGTTGCAAATGCAGTTCTGACTTTGTGTTCTTAGCTTGCTCGAGAGAGAGGTTTTAGAACTAAGGTTTTTCATTGATGGTCAGTGGGTATTGGGTTGACCTAGGTTCAGCTCGAGAGAGTGAATCCTAAACATAATCCCACACATTCAGCTCAAGAGAGTGAATGGACTAAGGTGTGGGCTGTTCTTATTTTGCATGCTTGTTGATGTTCGAGAGAAATCAACTTGATTCGGGGTAAATTGTTCAGGAGAAAGTTTGTCTCCTCTATATCCTAGCTTACTCTGTAATATCTAGCTATTTACTAATAGTTGCAATTACCATTTGTCTATATTAGCCTATAATCGATCACATTCCAAGAACCCGTCTCATTATTGTTATTTTGCATTATGTACCGCTGTTTGTAGTTGATAATCAAAACCAAAACCCCCATTTAATATCCGTGTCACCCCCTAATTTGAATGATGTTTTTATTCGATAATATTTATTCCTATGACTAATTTGAACATGTTCATTCTTCCCAATTGAATCTTATACACGTACCACTCCCTGTGGGATTCAACCCAAATTCATTTAGTTGGGTTATATACTGATTAACGATCGTTGACGCTTAGAATTGGATGAAGTGTCTTTGAAACATTAGTAATCACCCTCCATATATATAAAAAAAAATGAAAAAGTTGGGAAATAAAGTTGTGAAAGTTGCAAATAAAATGGGGTATCCAGTAGTCCATTGGAAGTTGAATAATGGGGTGAATTTTGAGCATGAGTAAAAGGAAGAAAACTGATGTTCATACCACATTTCATGAGGGTAGCAGCCATTGAGCTTAATTGACCATACCTTTACACTTAGCCCCGTTACAAGCCTTGAAAAGACTTTTTTGATCTTGAGTAAGCTGAAACATATGTTGATTGGAAAATAAGGGCAAACCTATGGGTGAAGTCATGCATGTGTTCATCTTTGTGAGTATGAGAGTCGTATGTGATTACGGAACTTTAAATTGTTGAAGAATAATGTGGGAATACGGAATCATCTTTGTTGTGAGGAAATTTTAAGTACCTTATTTAAGTTTGAACTTGCATTTGAAGCAAGTATTGTGAACTTGAGTATCTTTGATAATGGTAAGTCACAACTTGAATCTTTGAGTGCACAACTGATCCTTGCATGAGTAAGTTGAGTCTTGTTTTGTGCATTCATGATTGACTTTTTTGTAGCACTTTGAGACATCCTTTTTGAACTGTTGAACTTGAATTTTACATGAGGACAAGCAAAAGTTTAAGTTGGGGGTGTTGATGAGTCCTGCATTTGGACTCATTTAGGACTTTGTTTGTATAGATTTAGTGTTCTCAAATGTTTATTTTGTGCAAATAACTGATGTTAAATCCTTGATTTTCAGGAATATGGGTTGAGGAACAAAGCAATGACACTAACATGCAGAAAGGAACAAAATAGGCTGAAGAAGTGAAGATGGGCAAGCCTGAGGATCGCCAAGAGCACGTGGCGTGTCGCCGAGTGGCTCATCAAACCACCTGAAGTTCCAGTGTACCAAGCTCTGAAGGAAAGAACCAAGTCGGTGAAGAAAGGGAGTAGTCGGTGGATCGCTGAGTGATTCCGCGAAGCTAAGATAGATCGCCCAAAGTCACAGACCTTGAGGATGCTGAATGCCAAGGCGAAAGGGCAATGGAAGAGACCAAAGGGCGGCTCGCCAAGTGGTTCGGCGAGCCCAACTTACTTTGCCGAATGAGCTTTCGTAGGTTATTTTCGGCGACTATAAATATGTTTTTAAACATTTAGTTTAGTATCTTTGAACCTAGAAAATAATTTTTATACTTCTGTGACAATTTATGTGGAGAATTTTTCCTTAGCTTGGTGGGATTGAAGAAATTCAGTTTTGAGAAATTGGAAGTGGGTCTTTGAGATTCATCAAATTGGAGTATTGTAAAGACGAAATCACTCTAACCCAGTTGATGGATAACCAATTTGGTAACGGTTTTTACCTTTTTATGATGTCTAGATAAAACCCCAATTCGTGGGGTATGATAATATGATTATGGGCTGATTTAGGGTATTGCTAATTGTTAGTTTAAATGCTATTTAAAAGTGAGTTCAATCATTAATTGTGATTTAACTTAAGAATTGTAGTTGTAAAAGCAGTTCTATGTTTGTGTTCTTAGCTTGCGAGAGAGAGAGAAGTTTTAGAACTAAGGTTTTTGATTGATGGTTTGTGGGTATTGGGTTGATTTGGGGTTAGCTAGAGATAGTAAATCCTAAACCCAATCCCAGACATTTAGCTCGAAAGAGTGAATGGATTAAGGTGTGGGCTACTCTTAATTTGCATGCTTGTTGATGGTCGAGAGAAATCACTTGATTCGGGGTAATTGTTCGAGAGAAAATTCTCTCCCTTATAGCCTAGCCTACTCACTAATATCTTGCTATTTACTAATAGTCTTTGTGACTGTTGTTTGTAGTTGATAATCAAAACATAAACCCCCATTTGACATTCGTGTCCCCCTGGATTCGAATAATATCTTTATTCGATTAGGTTTATTCTTATGACTCATTTGACCGCATTTATACTTCCCAATTGAATCTGAAACACGTACCTCTCCCTATGGGATTCGACCCCAACTCATTTAGTTGTATACTTATTTACGATCATTGAACACCTAGAATTGGATGAGGTGTGCTTGAAACATAAAATCAGTAGCTAGCAGGCCCTATAAAACTTCTAACCTCGTCACGGATCTAGGCCGAACCCAATTCTTAATTGCCTCAATCTTTTGGGGGTCTACCAGCACCCCTTCTTTCGAAAATACATGCCCAAAACAAGCAACTAAGGGTATCCAAAATTCACACTTAGAAAATTTAGCATACAATTTATGTTTCCCCAAGATACCCAAAACAATACAGATATATTCTACATGCTCCTCCTTTCCCTTGGAATAAATCTAGATATCATTTACAAACACACTAATAAAACAATCTAGGGATGAATTAAACACCATATTCATCAAACTCATAAATGTCACAGGTGTATAACTCAACCCAAATGACATCACCAATAACTCATAATGCCATTATCAAGTCGTAAAAGTTGCCATAGGTAGGTATTCATGTCTAATATTTAACTGATGGTACCCCTACCTATAATTAATCTTAGAAAATAAAGAAGCCCCCAGCAACTAGTCAAACAAATCATCTATACAAACTCAGGGGATAACCTTATTTAATTGTTGGTAATATATACAAATCCTCAAACTTCCATCCTTCTTCTTTACAAACAAAACAGAAGCACCCTAAGGACAACCACTAGGATGAACAAATCCCTTATCAAGAAGTTTGTGAAGGTGAGTCTTCACCTCTCTCAACTTTGTCGAAGACATGCGATAGGAAGGAATAGAAATTGGGTGAGTGTCAGGCTCCAAACCAATACAGAAGTCTATGTCCCTATCCGTAGGCATAGTAGGAAGATCTGTAGGAAACACCTTCTGAAATTCCATAACCACAGGGATAGGCTGAATGCAAAGAGACTCCGTACTAATATTTCGTATATGAGCCAACTAGGCCAAACCACCCTGCTCTACTAATTTTCTATCTCGAAGTAAATATATGATATTTTATGCCTCGGGTCTGTACAACCCTTCCCACTCTAACCTTCCCCTCTACGGGATCTGTAGATTCACTGTTTTCGCATTACAATTTAACACAACAAAATATGGGAGGCAACCAAGTCATACCCAAGATCCCATCAAAGTCTAGCATATTTTAATATGACTAAATGTACCAAGTTTGTAGCCCCATAACCAACACAAAACAATCATGATACACATGGGTTACTGCTACTAAGCCTCCAACAAGGATAGCAACATAGATAGTGGCATAAAGGGTATCACAAATCAAGTCAAGTCCTAGAGCAAAATTCACAGACACATGAGAATAAGTAGAACCCATATCAAACAAACAGTAGCCTTTAGGTCACAGAAAAGAATAGTACCTACTATCACATCGTATGATGTCCCTACCTTTAGTTTGCCCAGGAACATGTAACACTAAGTACTCTCATTATTATAGGCAATACCTTTTTGGGTTGAGCTTCTCCTCTCCCCTCATTACTATTAACTTGGTCTAGATGGGCTCCCTGATAACCTCCTCAGCCACCTTGTGGACGTCGTCTACCATGATTACCTCCACCCATTGGAACTAGTGCTCTAGTCTACACGAAACCTAGCCAGCTGTCTATTGTCAAGGGCATTCCCTCTTAAAGTTCCCAAACTCACCAATATAGAAACAACCATGGTCAAGTAAAGATTTGATGAATGACGCATAAGAAGCCCGTTGACCTTTAGTAGAAATGGGCATAACTTACTGAATCGGATGACTTTAAAATACTTGTTTACCGGCCCCTTCGAGTATGAACCACTGTAGTTACCTGGTTCCTATACTTCTTAACCAATATCTTGTCCTGTTCAGCATGTTGAACTCATTCTACCTTCTTTATGAAATTAGTCACCTCATTGAAACTCCAACCTATAGAGGTTATTTGCACATACTAAACTTGAAACTCATAATCCTTTGACGAACAAGTGAATCCTCTCCTTGTCTGAACTCACTAACTGTGTAGCATATTGAACTTAGCATCATAAGAAACTACATTCATGTTGCCCTGCTCAAGAGCCATGAACTCATCCTTCTTCCTGTATCTCAAGGTTCGAGGCACATATTTCCCCAAGAATAAAGCATGAAATTGTGCCCAAGTCAGTGATGTCAAGATCGATGATTGGCATTCAACAAAAGCTCTCCACCACTACTTTGCCTCACCTTGAAGATGAGAAGTCATAAACTCAACCCCATGTTGTTGCGCAATGCATAACTTATGTAGCCTCTCATAGAAATCCAAGATGAACTCAAACGCATCCTCACCCTCAAAACTATGAAACATTGGAATCTTAAGCTTCAAAAACATGGGCAATATCTCATGTTTAGTACCCAGTCATAACAAGGCCAAGTAATGAACGTAATAAAGCATTAATTCCCAAGTCCACATTTACCTTAGGTACAGTAGCAGCAAAAGTAATGGCTTTTGTGCAACGTCGAAAGGGTCCTGATGTAGTGGGATCGTTTGGATTGTTACAACCTCTAGCAGATGGTGGGTTGTCCGGACCCATATCTGGTAAAAGTGGTGGCCTGTGTTTCGGAATTAGGGGAAACAAAGCTTCAACAAGTAGAAGCTTCATGGCAAAGCTTCAAACAAAGAGGTTGGGCTGTTCACTTCATTGATTTGACTTCACTTTACTTATGATTAAAGATAGGGGCCGGGCGGGCTGCGACAATTGCTTTAGTGGGGCGCTTATTCTCTTTCTATCAACAAAATGAGAAATGGGGGAGAAATCAAAAAAAAGAGGTCTTTATTGAAGAGGCTTTGCAACAAAAGTTTGAGTGATCGGAATCTGAGTAGTCTGAGTCGTGGAGATAGATCCAATACCTTCCAACCCACTTGAAAAATCTAGTACCCGATGGAGAGTCCCCTCATACATATAGGGAAGACATGAAAATACACAATTTATTCTCACCTTTAGTTCAATATCATCCTCAACTTCTATCTTAACCTCTTCCTCCACAAAATCCTGGGTTGGAAGTGAGGTTGCTCCTCTTGGTACATTCTTATCCTAAGCTCCACCACTGGTGGGTGTTGCCCTCCCTTTGCTCTTTCCCCTACCCCTGCCTCTTTTTCTATTTCTGCCACATCCTCTTGCTACGAGCTCAATTGTTGGCTCTGCTACTAGAGCTACTACCCTTGTGTCATTACGTTAAGTGTCAACAGTCTGGGAACAAAAAAGTGAAAGAGTTATATACGAATTTGGATCACTGGATACCAATGTAAATCAAGTTATAGCACAAAAGAATAGAGAAAGAGAAATTCCTAATTTCCAGTAGCCCCTTGTAAAAATGTACAGACCTCTCCATACCATTCCGTAGGACTCTACTAGACTCGTTTTGGTATGATGAGACCAAAAAACCTAGGTTTCTAATACAAATTTTGTCACGATCCAGGCTGTCGTTAGTGACACCCACACTAAACCACCTGGTGGGAGAACCAACTACTAACCCCAAAGAGACCCAAACACCATTTATAAAACCAAGTTCATCATAAAATACAAAACAAAGTTTAGAAACAAATAAGAATTGAGTCCTCGTAAACTCAATCGATAGCCAAAAACATTTAATGTAGAAAATAACCCCTAACAACTTAAATTAATCATACTAAGACTCTAAATAGTCAAGACTATGATGCAACTTCCAAACTAAAACATAGACCAAAAGCCTAGAGTGTCAGCGTCCCAAAGGAAGGACAAAACATGTGGAAGAATCCATGGTAGCCTATAAGAGTAGCTCACCCTTGGATTTTAAGTCAAATTTCCCTTAACTCAGGTCTAGACCAGTCGTTGGAAGATGCTCTATACACAAAAGAAAAGAATAGGTATAGTATTAGTACATAAACCACAGTGTACTGGTAGGATCACACAGCCAGTTCAAGATATTAATGTAAACAGTTTACCATAAAGTAGTAACAAAAAGCAATACATATAACAACAATTATCATGAAACCATCATACATATATGCATGTCCCACATGATCATATTGCAAATGCCTGATTCTCTTATGGAAGCACAATCACATACATGGTCCTTTCATAGAACTAAAACCCAAACTATTAGTGTACGAGCGTTGTACCCGAGCCATCCATAGTTAGTGTACTAGGGTGGTACCGAGGCATCCATAGTTAGTGTACAGACATGGAAACTGAGCCAACCAATAATCACAAATACTCATGCATAGTCACAAACACAATGAACAATACCACTTGAAAACTATAAGGCATAATCACAAGTCCATCAAATGAATTATCAAAATGATGTCATTTCTATGTCTCCCTATATATTCCCTAATATGCATTGCACAAATGATACTACAAAGTAGTAGAGATGCATACATATGTAAATCGGAAATATATAACCATCACCTACCTTGAATCAAGCCTCTAGGAACTCTAAAGAACCCAAACTTTCCCTTTTTGAAGTGCTTTGACTTGTTCTTGGTCTAAAACAAATAATAAAAGCAACAATCAAACACCAACGACATATTAATTACCTGAATTACCAACGAATCCCAACCCAGGACAATATGAGATCATCTTTAAAACTTAGGGCTTTTTCCACCATGGAATCATGTAAAAACCTTCCCCCAATAGCAACAACTAGACTTTAAGGCTTAAGAATGAATGCACAAAGTTGGGGAGTCAAAATCTTACCTTTACCGATGAATTTCATGGAAAATGAGTGCAAATTTCCCAAAATCACCCCTCCCAATCACAAGAACAAAAGTGCAAAAATATGGAGGTTTTGGGGATGTTTCTACATAAAATCCCAACTTTCTCTGTTATAGCGACATAGTTGTAGCAGAACTTACACCGCTATAGTGATATGCACATGCCATCCTCGCCAAGATCAATTCTAGAAGTTATACTTACCCGAATTCAATTATGTAAAGCCCTATGGATTTCTTAATATCTTTACTAAAAGAAAATATCAACCAAGTCTAAAAATTACACCCCATCCATTCCTGGTTGGTCTTAGATGGAACCTAGCCCAGATTCCGTTTGAGACTGGCATAGTCAAAAAAAATTATGTCACTACCCAAAAAGTTTTCTAACCCAATTTATTTCACTCTTGGCCTACTCATAACGATCGAGATAGATCATTACATGGTGGTGATTGTGGTGGAGGATGAGGTGGTGGCCATAGTGGAGGAGAAGGTATTGGTGATGACAACAATAACATCAGAAGGGGTGGGGACTATAGTGGCGGAGACAGAAGGGGCGGGGTGGGGAAGGGAGATGGAGGGTGGGTATGGATAAGATATGATCTTTGTGTAAATAATAAAACTTTAGGATTCTAAAATTAGTGTCATTAACACTAATCTTAAAATTGTCACAGCTACAGAATAATTAAGACATATTACCTTTTTTTTAGTCTTGAAACTTTTTTGTCACCCTTAATTACTTTTTTCCACTTTACTTTTGGAACCCCCTTTAAAAATCATAAATAAGAACAGTAGTTTTACTAATTTATCCTTTAGAAAATGTTTTTCGCAACTTTACAAAAAAAATTGTGAAATAAATGACGCCGTCTGCGGGAATTCAAATTTACAAACTTATTTATATTTTTAAAAAGAAATAGTTATAAGGATACATTGGGAAAAAAATTAATTTTCTCTTGATTTTGTAAATTGACAAGTAATTTAGAACAACTATTTTTAATAATGTGGACAAATAATATGTGATGAAGGGTTTATATATAGAATAATTCATAAAAAGAAATAAAACATTTTTTAATTGACTTGCTTGAGTTCGAAACTTTGATGTACCCATCATAATTTGGTTACATTTTGAAATTGTCATAATCTAGAGGCTACATATATGCACACATAGACTTTATTATGTTACTAAAACAAAGTTGAATCAAATTGCATTGAGGCATGTAAGCTTAATGCAATAGTACAAACGTGCATGCATTGAGAAACGACAAAAATGCATTGAGCCAGGTAAGCTTGGCGCTGGCAAATGAAAAACAACAAAATTTTCAAATTCATATACAGCCATAGACATTTTGTATATTCCCCGCTTCCTTATTCTCTTAAATATACACAACTTTTTCTTGACAATCTCAAAATTCCATCATGAGTCTGTTTGGCCTTGGAAGCAGGTATATATTCCTTTAATTTGTTGTATTTATGCACAATACTTTTCTATCTTATTCTTTTAATTAATGGGGTTTTCTATGGAGTTTATTAATAGGAAAAATCCTTTTCGCCAGAAAATTTGACCAGAATTTGATTAATTCTGGTTGATTGATTAATTCTTGTTTGCGTGGTTGTTTAAGGAATCAGAGGACCTTTCGTACTAAAAAGAGTGCTCCATCAGGAAGCAAGGTTGGTAATTAAATGCCTTTCTAATTTTATGATGTGTATGTCTATTTATGGAAGCGAACCTTATTGGTAGTAGTACCCTAAATTCACGGATAAAGGCTAATATTTTATGTTGGAATAGAGGTATATGAAAATCAATTCTTCTTTTAATCGGATATTGAATAGGCAAGCTAGTTTTGCTTGAACCTGTCAAGGGTTTCCTACTTGGGATTGAGTCTCTCTTCCTCTAGGAAAATCAATACTGAGTCTATAAAGACAAAAAAAAACTTATGGATCAGTTGAAGGGTTGAATGCTAAATTGGTGGCCAAAAAATACACACAAGAGTATTAAATCAAATTCCTTTAAAGCTTCTCGGGTTTACCTCTTTTGAATGCCTTGAGATTTAAATTCATTGGTTTTTCACATATCTAGTCCTCCTCAGCCACTGTCATAATTGACCCTCTCTACTAGATCCTCACTTCTATGAGTCAGGCCACTCTCCTCAAGAATCTTTTCATAGAAAAATGGACTTAATTGGTACGTTTGGAATAGTAGTTTTGGAGAACTTGGTAAGATACAAAAAAGTTTAAAGAATATTTTCAAAATAAAAAAAAAGTTAAGTCAAAGAAAATAGAATTTGAAACAGATCAAAAATAGTATAGAAAATATTTTTCTCAAAGAAGAAAATTTAGCACACTCAATGCATAGTGTGTCCTTAAGAAAATTATTTCCCTCAAGTAACCGAGGTTAATAGAATATATACTCCCAGGATAGAATGGTCTTACTCTCCGCTGTATCACTACATAAAATCAGGGGGTCAGCAAATCACTCACGATTATAAAGAACACTAGAATTTATTTGTGAAAAAAAAGTTCAAAAAATTCGTTGTTGAAAAAACAAGAGAAAACTCCTTTATTTATAGACAACAAAGGATAGTGTGAACGAGTGTTTACTCATTTTACTAAAAGCACATGCTATATTTGGTCGCGTACAATTAGGTGATATACATCAAACTTTTCAATACTTTTACCTAATCCAATTGTGAATCACTACCTAAAGTCACATCTGTAACTCCAAGGTTTTTCATATCAAAGTTATTTTCTATTATACACTTGGTAGAGTTTATGTGAGAAGTGCCCCTACAGATGATCAACATGTCATCAACATACAAAGACACAATGACTTTGTAATTTGGAGTGTCTTTAATGAAAACACATTTATCACATTCATTAATCTTAAATTTATTTTTCAACATGGTTTGGTCAGAATTCACGTTCCGTTGTTTAGGTGCTTGTTTTAGTCCATAAAGTGACTCAACAAGTTTGCACACTTTCTTTTCTTTACCAGGAACCACAAAGCCCTCGGGTTATTTCACGTAAATGTCTTCCTTCAATTCTCCATTTAAGGAAGTTATTTTCACATCCATTTGATGAATTTGAAAGTCATATACCGCAGCTAGTGCAATTAATATATGAATGGATGTAACCCTAGTTACTGATGAGTATGTATCAAAATAATCAAGACTTTTTTGTCTCATGGTTTTGGCGACAAGTCTTACTTTATATTTGTGAATAGCTCTATCGGCTTCTTTTTTTTAAGATCCACTTTGAACCCAAATGTTTATTTTCCAGGATCAACCTTCTCCCAAGTATGATTGCTCAAGATTAAATCAATCTTACTATTGACAGTCTTTTTCCAAAAAGATGAGTTCGTAGAAGACACATCTTCTTTGAATATATGAGGCTCAATTTTAAGAAGAACTGTTACAAAATTAGATTCAGAGGAACTAGATGTCTTTTGACGTTTACTACGCCTTGAAATCTCTTTATTAAGTAAATTCTCTTTTGATTCTTTTCAAGGTCATTTAGACCCTTCACTAGATAACTCAAGTCTTATTTTATACGGATAAATGTGTTCAAAAAACTCAGTGTTATCCAATTCAATTATAATATTATCATGAATATTCGGGTGGTCATACTTAAGAACCAAAAGGCGGCATGTTTTACTGTTTGTAGCATATCTAATAAAAACATAGTCCACAGACGAATGTCTTATTAATTTGACCATTTAGGGAATATAAACTTAGACTTTAGCTAGACATCCTCACACTTTGAAATATTTCAAGTTGAGTTTTCCTTTCCATTTCTCATATGGAATAGACTTTATCTTGCTATGGGTTACTCTATCGAGTATTCTCTTTGTTGCAAGGATATCTTTCCCCCACAAACTTTATGGTAAGCCTGAACTTATATGTAAGACATTCATCATTTCCTTCAAAGTTTGATTTTTTCTTTCCGCAATTCCATTCGATTAAGGTGAGCTGGGGGTAATAACTTGATGGATGATTTCATTTTCAAAACATATTTCTCCAAAAGGAGATTCATACTCTTCGCTCCTATCACTTCTTATTATTTTTATCTTTTTATCTAATTGATTTTTAACTTCAATTTTATATTGCCTAAATGCTTCTATTACTTCATCCTTACTGTTCAGAAAATAGACATAACAGTACCTAGTGCAATTGCCAATAAAATTTATGGAAAAAAAATTTTCACCACGAAATTTTTTTTTTCACCACGAGATGGTGCTGACTTCATATCACAAATATTAGTGTGAATCAACTCTAAGGAATTGGAATTCCTTTCAACACATTTATAAGAATTTTTACAATACTTAACTTCTAGGTTGATCAATTTTTGCAAAGTTTTGTAATTGACATATCCCATACATTCATGACATAAAAAGGCTTGACTCAAGCAAGTAAGAAGAAATAGAAATATTGAGCTTGAAAAGACCCTCTATGAGGTAACCTTTTCCTATAAATATTTTATTTTTACTTGTTACAACTTTGCATGTCAATACAAACATTGTTATAAGTTAGTACCTTATGAAATGTCCTTTTCAGAAAGAACTTTTCATAACCTTCAATTTTGGCTATTGCAAAATTACCCATGAACATAGTCTCGTCGGGTTCAATAAGAACATTAAATAAAATATTTATTTTATAACACAAACATGAGAACATTTTAAGTCACACTTTTTCATAAAAGAACACAGCTTTTTTGAACATGCATATATTTAATTAGGTGATTTTATACTATCCATATCATGTACTAATAAATGTCATTGAATTTCATATCTTGTGCTTCCGAATTTTTAATTAGATATTAAGTTCAATTTTGTCTTTATCACAAGCAAAGAACCTCAATATTTTAAATATGATCTCAAAACTAATTTTAAATATTTAAAAATATTTTCACATATTTCGTTTTTCTCCGATTTTCAAATTGTATACCATCAAAATATATATTGACAGCATGAAGCATCTTTAGGAGATAATATTCTACAAAAGAATTGTTAGTGCTTGAATTCCCTTTAATAATCTTTCCAAAATGTCAAATTTCAATCTATAGAGGCACCCATTACAGATACATAATCACTGACTTTATGTCTTTAGTCTTTTTTTTCCTATCACAATTAGTCAGATAACTTAGTATTTAAAATACTAACAATAAAGACTTAATATATTTATATAATTTGTTTCTAGTTAATGATGAAGTTGTTATATTTTTCAAATTATTAGCCAAATGAACTTTGAATGCTGATGAAGTTATTATGATTCAAATCAGTTTCAAATTTAGACGACGTAGAAAATCAAGAGATTTTAATCTCCAGAAACCAAAAATAATACTAAAATAATACTATTTCTAGTTAAAGATGAAGTTTTTATATTCTTCGAATCATTTAGCTTTAACATTCCTAACAAAGTTGTTATACTTTTCAAGTCAGAATATTCATTCAAACAGAGTGTTTAATAAATTGGTGAAATTTTTATATTCTTTGAACCAAATGCACAGTATGATTTGTTCGGTGAAATTTTTATTTTATTCAAACCAAAGGAGAAGAAACTCAGGAGATTTAGTCTCCAAAAATCAGCGACAATCAAATTTAACACGGAATAAAAAAACTACACAAGTTTATTCTCCAAACAGGAGTAGAAAATCACAAGAATTTTAATCTCCCAAAGACAACAATAATTCATGATAAATCACAAACTTTGCACAATTTGAAAGTGATACAACTCACTTAGTCCAGTTTAGGGGGTACTAGCCAGTTTTCACTACAAAATGTTGTGGTTTCATGATTCCATCTTTAAAATAAAAAAAAAACCTTCACAAATAGCCTTGCCAGTAAAATTGATCACAATCTTTTAACTCCATTTGCCACTAAAATATATAGTAGCAAAATATATCTAGGCAGATCACGTATCATTCTAAATCAGAAAATGTTGGTTGACTAGGAATAAAATAAAATAACACTTCCTCGAAATTTCACATCCTCAATGTTAATAATCATAATTTCCTTGAAATTATTGTTAATCTGTTACTACTAAAATATTTACAACAATACCTTTGGAGAACTTGATAAGAAACATCAAAGAAGAAAATTGAGTCTACTGAATGCATAGTGTGTCTTTAAGAAAATCATTCCCCTTAAGTATCCGAGTTTAATAGAATATATTATATTCTCCCATTATAGAATTGTTTTTATTTTTATTTAGAGGTAGGTGTATCGGTACCTAAAATCACACTGTTAGGGAACCACTTAACAACAGTAAAGAACAATTTGTGAAGAAGAAGAAGTTCAGAAAATTCATTGTTGAAAAAAAGAGAAACTCCTCTATTTATAGACAACAAAGAGTAGTGTGAACATGTGTTTATTGTGCCTTATCGGAAAGGTCACAACCCTTTGAAAAAGTCACAATATTTCAGAAAAGTCGCAACTCTTTATAGAAGTCACAACTCTTCGTAAAAGTTACAATACTTCATAAAAGTTACAATGCTTCATAAAAGTCACAACTCTTCATTTTCTATTAACATTTTTGCTTATAAAACCCAACATGCATTGTATATGTTCTTTGGGTTTTCAGTTTTAGGTGTGAATGAATGGTTTGATTAGAAGAGTAATTAATGAAAAATGTCAAAGGTAAGTCTCCGTCATCTACTAGTTTTAAACTTTTGTATAATTGTGTGTTTATTTATATATGGATATGGATATGGAAATGGAAATGCAGGGTGAGCAACTTAGAAAACACATTGATATTACCTTAGGTAGTGGTAATTTAAGGGAAGCAGTGCGGCTACCCCCTGGGGAAGATCTTCATGAGTGGCTCGCTATAAATAGTAAGAAATTTCATCATTAATAATTGCAAACTCTCGTTATTTCAATGGCCAATATTTTGTTATAGTACATCAAATTTTGGTTCAGCTGTTGACTTTTTCAACCAAGTGTATATGTTGTATGGCACTCTCACTGAGTTCTGCACTCCATCAAGCTGTCCAACAATGTCCGCAGGACCAAAGTACGTCTCTCAATCTTAATTATATTGTGTAGCCCAGGACCAAAGTTGTGCAAGTTATTATGAACACTAGTTTTGGGTGGCATGCAGGTATGAATATCGATGGGCTGATGGAGTGACAATAAAGAAACCTGTACAAGTTTGTGCTCCAAAGTACATGGATTATCTAATGGATTGGATAGAGACTCAGCTAGATGATGAATCAATCTTTCCTCAAAAGTTTGGTAAGTTTTTTGTTGTGCATTATATATGGATCAAAGTGTATATATTTATGAACGAATATGGTACAGGTGTGGCATTTCCGTGTAATTTTGAGGATGTTGTGAAGACAATGTTTAAGCGATTGTTTCGTGTATATGCCCATATCTACCATTCCCATTTCCAGAAGATTGTCGCCTTAAAGGAAGAAGCTCATCTTCATACCTGCTTTAAGCATTTTGTGCTCTTCACATGGGTAAGTAGTGTGACTTGTGTGTAGAAAGATTCTAAAATTCCGCAATAAGCAGCTAGCTAATTAAGTTGATTTTGCTTGATGCAGGAGTTTCAGTTGATAGACAAGGCAGAGCTTGCACCTCTCGATGAGCTTCTTCACTCTATTCTGCAGTTGTAGTTATCATTTTACAATTGTACCTAATATTTATTAACTTTGATGAATTGATTTTGAATTGTTGCATCTTATGAATTTTGCTCTATCATCGAGTAAAGCAATAGGGACAACGCCAAAGATTTATCCCTTGGCAATAATATATTACGTACATTACAATGTTTTTGGTAAATTCAATTCACACGCTCTTCCAGTCGTATCTATAACAAAGCCATCACTCCATAAGCTGAGGTCAACATACTAACTTTTGCAACTTAATTACCACTTTGTTCTCACATGTCACTCGATTCCATATTGGATTACCCCTCATTTGTTTTCATTATGATTAAGGAAGTCTCAATCTTAGTGTATGTCTGTATAATTAATATGTTATCTCGAGATCTAAACATGCAATGATTTAGACTGTTTGTTTAGAAACATTTGAACGTGCATAATTCATCACTATATAAGATAATAAATATATAATTCAATCAAAATTAAATTTGGGTGTTTATACTAATAAAATATTAGAAATTTCTTTATTTAAACAAAATCAAATTAGGGAAATTTACGCGGTTAAGCAAACTTATATTACTTAATTACTCATCATAGCTATAGTTTGCTATAATTACCATTCGCGACTAACATCATACATTAATTACGTGGGCTGACTTCAAGTTTGCATAATTAGCCACGTTTGTATATGTATAATTCGCCAGAATATACAAATACATAAGTATAATATACAATTATCTAACCAATATACATATACAATTTACCTCTCTCGCTCGCCTCTCTCCTCCCTCTCCCAATCTCATTCGCCTCTCTCCTCCCTCTCCCAATATTTCGCTTGCCATATATACAAATACATATGTATAATATACAACTAACTAATCGATATACATATACAATTCACCTCTCTCCCTTTCTTTGTCCTCTCTCGCTCGCTTCTCTCCTCTCTCTCCCAGTCTTGCTCGTCTCTCTCCTCCCTATAACATGTAGCTACGAATGGTAATTATCAAACTATAGCTATGGAGAGTAATTAAGCTACTTTTAAGTGGCTATATGTGAAAGTTCCTCATAAAATTATTACCTGATAAAAATTTAATATTTTAAATAAATAATTTTAAGTTCAAAAGTATTTATATTTAAATTATTTTTGTGCATGTAAGTATACATATAAAGATTTGACTTTCGGCTACAAAAAAAATTAAACGTCCATATAAACAAACACACATAAAGTATCTAAGCTTTTCTAGAGTAATAACACTGATAAGTTCTTATTTGGGTTACTCACTATTTTAGCTTTGAAGAAAACTGTGAGCATACAAGCTCATAACACCATTGATGAACTTAGAGAAGAAACTGGAGTGAGGAAGAAACGAGAGAGAATTTTATTAATCTGAATCTGGATGATCTTGCACGTGAGATACATCCATAGATTATATAGAAAGCAAGAAGAAGAAAAAATATCCAATCTACTAACTAACTGATTCATCAGCACAACAATCGAGGTAACTAACTAGCACTAACTAACATTCTGAAATGACTGAAATGACCTTCTAACTAACTAATGGATTAGTAACTAACTTCTGAATGTTTAGCTATTTTAACACACCCCCTCAAGCTGAAGGGTGCATGACATTAAGCACACCAAGCTTGCCTAAAAGGTATACATGTTGGACCTGACTCAACCCTTTTGTCAATAAGTCTGCAAGTTGTTGTTCTGTGTGTACATAGGTAGTGTCAACCACCCCTGCTTTGATCTTATCTCTGATGAAGTGACAATCTATCTCGATATGTTTTGTCCTTTCATGAAACACTTGGTTAGCTGCTAGTTGGATGGTTGATTTACTGTCGCTGAAAATAGTATTAGGCAACTGAATATACACTCCTAGCTCTTTGAACAAGCCTAGGAGCCAGGTGATTTCTGAGACTGCTGAAGCCACTTGCTCAAATAGCCCCTGTAACAAGGCTTCAGCTTGTCATAATTCAGAGAATTGGCCATGGGATGTCTGGTGCTACTGTGTTTCTTAGTAGTGGCATAGTCTTTCATCCAAATTGGCTCTTTGATGTTTCTTGAAGTTCTTCTGTTAGGAGGGTCAACATGTGATGGTACCACAGGGAAATCTTCAGAATTTTCCAATACTGGATCAGTTTCACGCATCTGACATACTGAAGAATTCTCAACACCAACATTTACTGCCTGAGCATCTACATTTCTTGTGACAGCAACTTCAGGTTCTTCACTATCTTCATTAGCAGACTCATTTACCACATTAAGATTGTCTATTGTCTCCAAAGGGGAACCATGTACATCAACTGCGGGATTAATCTGAGACATCACTTTGGCAAATGGAAAAATTTCTTCATGGAAAACCACATCTCTATTCACGTACAGTTTGGTAGAATTGATGTCCAACAATATGTAACCCTTTTGTAGGTCTGAGTACCCTAAGAGGATGGCAGGAGCAGCTCTTGCTGAAAACTTATCCCCTCTAGGAAGTGTTGAAGCATAGCAAAGGCAACCTATGACTCTTAGGTGAGACAAATTTGGTTGTTTAGAGTGAAGTAATTCATAGGGACTTTTGTTAGCAATAGCTGAGGAAGGCAATCTATTCATTAAATACACTGCAGCCTTAGTGCAATACCCCCAAAATCTGATAGGCAAATGAGATTGAAATCTGATAGCTCTAGCAATGTTAAAGATGTGTCTATGTTTCCTCTCCACCACACCATTTTGTTGTGGTGTGTGAGGACAGCTGCTTTGATGCAATATTCCTAGATGATGAAACAGGTCTGTACATTGTGAATTGAAGAACTCTGTGCCATTGTCAGATCTCACAGTTTTGACATGAGAATCAAAATTGAGTCTTAACCATGGAAAGAAAATTTTTGATAGCCACAATGGTTTCAGATTTTAATTGCAACAACTGAACCCATGCAAATCTACTATAGTCATCTACTATTGTCAAGAAATAATGCTTTCTATCTAGAGTAGGGGTATTATAGGGTCCCCATAGATCCATATGAACAACATCAAACATCATGGATGCTCTAGTATTATTAATAGGAAAGGGAAGCCTAGTTTGCTTAGCCAAAGGGCAAACAGGGCAGTTTGAAGATACTTCACCACTTTTATTGCTTGTGGCTAACTTAAGATGTCTCAATATCTGTTGAGATGGGTGTCCAAGCCTTTTACGCCATAGATTTGTGTCCTGTATTGTTGCTCTTACAACCACTATCTTCTGAGCACACCTTATTTCCTCCTTCTACTTTGGTGTAAATGCAGCTTTAAAACTGTATAATCCTCCTTCTTCTCTACCAATCCCCTTCACCCTGCCACTGTAGAGGTCCTGAAACACACAAAAGTCAGGGTAAAATGATACAAAACAACTTAGTTCCTTTGTGATTTTAGACACTGATAACAGGCTGAACTTGAAGTCTAGCACATGTAAGACACTTTTGACCACTTCACTATCAAAAATAGGTATTTCACCAACATGACTGACTGCCACCTTTTCACCTGTTGGAAGATGAACTTGATTCTTCTGTGACTTGGTTAGTTCATGCCTCTTAGTCAATAGTTGTTTGTTTGTTATGATGTGATGAGTCGCACCTGAATCAATTATCCAGTCCTGTGTAAGAAAGTTTGTCATTAAGCAAGTGGTAATACCTGCCATATTGACCTGCTTGGACTCTTGCACATCCTTGTTTAGCATCTCTATTATCTGTTTGTACTCCTTCTCAGTGAATGTTTGTCCCTTTGCTAGGAGAGTATTGTTTTCCACATGACTGGTTGAAGCTGTGTTAGAAGGATCATAATAATCATTTGAGATGTTGTTTGCAGAATGGTGTCCTCCTCCAAATCCACCAGAATATGATGGCCCTACATGATTCCTTCTGTTACTTCCTAAACTTTGTCCTCCATAGCTACTAAATTGATTTGTGCCTGCAGCATTTCTCATGTTACCATTTCCATTTCCATAGCCTGGTTTATTCCTTTGCTTCCAATCATTTGGATAGCCAATCAACTTATAGCAATTATCCTTGGTGTGACCAAGATAGTGACAGTACTCACACTTATTTCCTTTGTAGTTCTCTTTTCCTCCCTGATTCCTGTTCACATTCATCACTATTGAATTTGGCTTTCCAACTATATTAGTTATATGACTTGAGTGTTGAATCTCATCCTCTATAATCATTGCATAAGCTTGGTTCAGTGATGGTGTAGTTCCCTTGAGTAGTATCTGTCTGCGAGCCTGCTCATATGATTCATTCAGGCCACTTAGAAATTGAATCAACCTCACCTGTTGCAGGTGATCATTATACTCTTTCGATTGAGGACAAGCATAACAGGGACTCGGTATTACAGCATCATACTCATTCAACAATGTTTTCAGTTTGGAGAAGTAATGGGATACAGTGTCTGTACCTTGTGTTAGAGTGGTAATCTCTCTATGCAACTAATAGATCCTTACTCGATTCACTTTGTCAAATCTTTCCTTAAGATCATTCCAAACTGATAAGGCATTTGTGGCATATACAATGCCACTGAGAAGCTCCTCACTGACTGTGTTCTTCAGCCATGACAACACAATTGCATTACATGTTTCCCACTGCTCATGCAGTTCTTCTTCTCTGTATAAACCTTTAGTGCAAGCACCAGTCACAAATCCATACTTCCTCTTTCCCAACAATGCAATTCTCATTGACCTGCTCCAGATTCCATAATTCTCAGATCCAATCAACTTTATGGTTCATTCAAGGGCATTTTGCAACACATATCTGGAAATTTTTTTCAAATTCATTGGGTATTAATATACAGCAGACATCCCTGAGTAGCTATCTTTTAAATTGGGGTGGCAATCAAGTTAAAAATGAAGCTCACAAGATTATGAAGTCAACTACAACTCTTCTCTGATACCATGAAGAAAACTGTGAGCATACAAGCTCATAACACCATTGATGAACTTAGAGAAGAAACTGGAGTGAGGAAGAAACGAGAGAGAATATTATTAATCTGAATCTGGATAATCTTGCAAGTGAGATACATCCACAGATTATATAGAAAGCAAGAAGAATAAAAAATATCCAATCTACTAACTAACTGATTCATCAGCACAACAATCGAGGTAACTAACTAGCACTAACTAACATTCTGAAATGACTGAAATGACCTTCTAACTAACTAATGGATTAGTAACTAACTTCTGAATGTTTAGCTATTTTAACAAGCTTATACAATAAAGTTATGATGTTAGATACTACCATTCTTTATATATACAGCAAAAAAAAATTTAACAGAAAAATGAAACAAAAATAAGGCCTCAAATTTTATTCCTCTATAAAAAGTTTTGAAATCTTACCCGTTCAAGATGAAAGAAATTCAAGATCCATTTGAAAGAGAGAAGGCACACACTGATACTTGGAGAGAGAACAAGCATCGATATAGAGACAAAAGACACTCTTGAGTGTTATGGGCAAATAAATAAGCATTTTAAAAAGAGTCTGAATAGAAATAACACTCTCTCATAGATCTTACCAAATCAGATGCTTTCAGATCCATTAAGACATTATTTATTTAAAAATGCAATGAATGGTCTAATTTGTCTGAACCGTTTAAATTGAGAGATCCCTTAAATGCAAACAAATGAGGTCTTATTGATGGTCCAAATATTGCAACACATTGAAATGACAAAACGTATAGAGAAGGGCCACTAGTTTATAAAGAGGTATGATATGTATGGTGTAATTATGTTCAAAGCATTTGCAGTCACATTTGAGCACCAAATGGTGCCAATGCCCCCTAAAGTCAACTTATAACCTTATCTTGCCCATCCTTTGTCTAACGATCGATCCATCGTTACTTAAGGACATCCCGTGCAAAATCTCAAAATTCTGGAATTATGGTGCCAAATATAAAAATTTGAGCATACAATGAATTTAGCTTATTTAAACTTGACTTGGTTGATATTAACCCCCCACAACATGAGTCTTTCCACTATGGTGGAGCCGTTATAGCGCATGCATGACCATAGAGGGATGACAAAAAATTAGACACTAGTTAATGCCACTTCTTTTATTTTCCTCTCACTTTGGAAGGGAGAAAATAGCCGAGGGCTACTCCAAAAACCTTCCAAGGGCATACGGGACATGGGAGAAATGGAGGGGAGAGACTACAATGCAAGGGAGGTAAAATCCAATGAAGCATGGTGAATGTTCATCATGATTAGCTCTCACAAAGAAGAAAACTCATAGTCGGGGTTCATCAGTTGACACTTGGTGCCTAGGTAGGCTAGATTTTCTTTAAATTGAGTAGTTAGACCTGTTTTTACTGCATTATATTTTGCTAATTCTTAGAAATTGTATGTGTAGGTCTACGGGCACGAGGTATGTACTGTTAAACTTGTGGATTACGAGGTTAGGTTAATAGCAGTTGTGAGTTAATGGTGGTTGTTCTATGGTATGACTGAGTGTTGCCTAGAAAGGGACTTATGGGCGAATTCGGGGGCGGTCGGGGATTGTCTAGGAAGTTACTTTTTGTTGGGTGATGGTTGTATGTTTTCTAGTTTATGTATGTACGCATGTCTACTGCTTTACAATATTACTTGTGTAATGTATGTTGGGAAAACATAGAGAGCATATGAAATGACATCATGTTGATAATCTCATGCAATGAACCTGTTTACTTTACTTGTGGTTTCTAGTGTTATTGTTCATTGTGATAGTGGTTGTGCATGATTGTTAATTTGTGCTTGTCGGTTGGCTCGGGTACCATGCTGATACATGAGAACTAATTGTTGGCTCGGGTACCACGCCTATATGAATAATAACCTCGGTTGGATTGGGTACCGCGTTAGTACACTAACTCTGGTTGTCCGTTGGACTTCATTTTTTCTTGCCTTTGGTGGGAGCTTCTTCAACAATATTAACTCCCATGATTGTAGAGCTCCTAGGAGACTTCTTTTTAGTGGTCTTGTTATCTTCCTCAATCTTGAGTCGAATCACAAGACTTTCAAGTTTCATTTCCTTGTGTTTGTGCTTTAAATAATTCTTGAAGTCATTCCACGAAGGAGGTAACTTCTCAATCATTGCAGCCACTTGAAAAGCTCCATCCACTACCGTATCCTCGGCAATAAGATCACGGAAAATAAGTTGAAGCTCTTGCACTTGTGATCAACCAGTTTTGCTATCAATCATCTTATAGTCTAAAGACGTTGCGACCACAAACTTTTTCAAGCATGCATTTTTTGTCTTATATTTTTTCCTCAACTGCATTTCATAATTCTTTCGAAGTTGTCAATGCACTGAAAACATTATATCAGTCATTCTCTAAAACACTTAAAATATAGCCCTTACATGGGAAGTCTGCCTGTTTCCATGCTTCAATAATCATGAATTTTTCTCTGTCTGACATATCAGTAGTAAGCATTGGAGTTTCTTCATTGGTAAATTTCTGCAGACAGAGAGTGGTAGGTCAGAAAAAATATATGTTGCTGCCATCATTTAAAATTCACACCAGAGAATTTTCTCGATTTCTCTACTGGTGGCAGTACAGCAGCTCGGGTTGGTGCAACAACAACCATCGAAGTCGTAGCACTGTCAATTGCCATTTTTAATAAACAAAAATTGATACAACTGATTCAGTAAGCAATAAATTAAAATGCAAAACTTAATAGGAGTATAAAACCACGAAGGTCTTTGTCTCCACCCACAAACACATATTAACAAATAAACCAGTAATTTCCTTAAGATTGTTATCCAATCTTTATTCTAAACCAATACTACTAATGACAAAACTTTGGAGAAACATTAAATTCCAAATTTCAGAACAAAAATTAATTAACAGAAACTAATGATTGTAAAGCATGTCATAATTTGTAACAATTGTATGAAACTAAAAGGAAACAAAATCGAGTCCGTTGGATGCACAATGTCCCCTTAAGGAAATTATTCCCCTCTAGTATCCGAGGTTTGAATTGGAGTATATCCTTCCAGGATAGAACAAATCTATTCACCAGTGTATCTGTAACATCTCGTTATTTGAAAGAACTAGAAAGAACTAAAATTAGAAAAAAATCGTTTTTGGAAAGTTTGACAAAGTTAAGCTAAGTATTAGTTTTGGGTCAACTTCAAACGACCATAACTCATAGCTCAGGATGCTTTAATTGTGATACTAGATACCGTAGGAAATATCTTTGAATTATCTTTCCAACGCCGCCGAGTTTGCTTAATTCTAAGTTCGTATGAGGGAGATATGTTCATTTGAAGTTGGGTTGTCTAGTTATGGAAAGTCAAAAACTGGATTTTTGAAGGGCATTTTGGTCTTTTCCATACCCAATTAAGTTGATTCGTTTTTAGCAATTAAATTGGGGTCTAAATGAATTGGTTCAGTTTAGACAATTGGAAATTTATGCTAGGGTTTTTGGAGAAAGAACTCAAGAGGAGAAAGGAGAAGAAAAGTTCAAGATTCATCAAGTTCTTGCGATTTTGGTTGTGGATTTCTCCAAGGATTCAATCCTACGAGGTATGTGATATCACATAGCATTGGGTTAGTTCACCCACGCGCTAATCATGATTCAATTCCGCGAATTTATATTCTTGAAAGTAGAGAAATTGAGTTCTTGATGGATTTTGTTGAAATTCTATTGGGTTCTTGTGTTTTTGAAGTTGTTGAGAAGTTCTTGAGTTAAATTCATGAAAATTGATGTTGTTTTGAGTAGATTCTTGCACTTTTTGGTTGTGTATTCGACTCTAAGCGTCTGGGGAAGGAACCATTCGAATCTAGGGAGTTTAGAGTTGAAAAACGAGCAAGAAAATTTGTCAAAAATTTGGGGAAGGGATTGGGGCGTCGCACCATTCAAAGTGCCCTAAAAGAACTTCTATAGTTTGGGCTCTGGGGCGCCGCGTCAGCCAGTGCGCCCCAACCCAGCTTCTGAATTTTCCTCCCTGGCTCCCCGCGCCACTCAGAGCGCCAGGGACGCTCGGTCTTCTACCCTTTCCCACTTCTTTCCGTTTGAGTTTCCTTAATTTGTACCTATGCTTCCTAGTTGATTTCTACCCTCTAAGGTACATCTAAACACCATGAAATCATCCATAACATGAGATCATGACCCTTGAAGCCATAAATCAAATTCAAGGTAGAGCTAAGAGTCAACTCAAGAGGGTTCTTAGAGTCTTTGAGAAGTCTTATGCAATCGTTTTAAACTTGTTTTACAGACTTAGGCCTTGTGTTTGAGAAAGAGTAGAGCCAAGTTCATTTCTTTAAATGATGTATGAGAACTAACTAATCCCAAAGAACGAATGTTTTCACATTTAAGATAAGAGGAAACACTGATTTCCAAATGAGTTTTCATGAGCAGTTTAGAGTTCCGTCTCTTTTAATAGATAAGCGTTTTGAGTAATTACCTCAAATCACATAAAGAGTTCTATTTTAAAACATAAGAGTTGAGTATGTATGTTTCGGGAGTAGTATTGAGCACCGATATGGGGAGGAGTTCATAATAACTCAATGTCTCCATAAACCATGTACCATCGTGGGTAGAAATGGTCATACTTATTAGATGATTCCTTAGTGATTTTTAACATAGACTAGTAGATCCACTTAGTTGAGGCATTCTATATCCCGACAAGTTATAGAACAGTTCTGGCAGTGTGGGTGAGATGATGTATCATCACTTTAGCTCATAGTGATGGTTGTCGGTTAGAGAAACTCCCACAAGATTATATTTTTTTACTATATATTTATATTGAGTTGTTACTTACTATTTTAAATTCTTTATATAAACTGCATCTTTACTATTGTTTATTTATGCATTAAGTTGAGTATCTATGAGTTAAGTAAACTTGAGGTAAGTGTTTCTTTCAGAATTCATTTCGAGCTTATGTCATGTTCAGTTTTCCCCTCACATACTCGTACATTCAATGTACCGATATCATTTGTCCTGCATCATTTTATGATGCAAATACAGGAAATCAGGATCAGCATACAGTGTTTCGTTGATCCAGTTGAGCATATCCGAGTCTGTTGGTGAGCCTCATTGCATTCCGGATGATCCCCTTTTATTGCATTACTAGTTCAGTTGTTTAGGATGATCGGGAGTTTGTCCTGACATCCCTCATAGTTATTAGAGGCTTCATAGACAGTTAGACGATATTAGTTCTTTAGTCTTATTCATCTCAGTTGTTTGTTTTAAGACTTGAGTTTGCCATATGGGATAATTGAAGGCTTTCTTTATAACATTCTAGTTTTTATATGGGTTTATCTTTGTTAACTTAAGTCTTCCGCTAAGTAGTAAGCCAGGCAAAGGGTTCAGTTGGGGCCAACAATGGTTCTCGAGTGCCAGTCGCGCCCACGGTGTAGACTCGGAGCGTGACAAACTTTGTATCAGAGAATAGAGTTCAAGAGTCCTAGGGAGTCTATGAAGCCATGTCTATAGAGTCCTAGTTATCAGTGTGAAGCGCGCAACATCTATAATTAGGAGGTTGCGACATTTAGGAACTATCTCACTTCTTTCACATTCATTTCGTGCGATAGATTTAATCCCTATGAAGTTTCTTTCTAACTCGTGCTTGCGCGTGTCTTTCAGATCATGCCTCCATGAAGAGTTATCCAAGGTCGTCCTTCTAGGCATAATGTCGAGGAACAAGGGGTACCTAATGCACCTGAAGTGAAACCCCAAGGGGAAGTCACCAATGTTGAGTTCAGGGAAGCGATCAGAATGTTAAGTCAAGTTGTGACCAACCAAGCTGGGCAGACGGAGATGACAAGAAGGAAATGATACTTCGAGGATTCATGAGTTCTTGAGGATGAATCCTCCAAGCTTCATTAGTTCAAGCATTACAGAGGATCCGAAAAGCTTTGTTGAGGAACTGAAAAAGGTGTTTGAGGTTATGCATGTTGCTGATGTTGAGCGAGTGGAACTAGATGCATATCAACTGAAAAGTGTTGCTAGGACTTGGTTTGACCAGTGGAAGAAGGGTAGAGCTGAGGGTGCACCAATTTTGAGTTGCGCTATGTTTGAGAAGGCCTTCTCGGGGCATTTCTTTTACCGAGAACTGGGAGAAGCAAAGGTATGAGAGTTCCTCACTTTTAAGCAGGATTCACTAAGTGTTCATGAGTACAGCTTGAAGTTCACCCACCTTTCCCGATATGCTCCGGAAATGGTTATTGATATGAGGAGCAAGATGAGTTTTTCTATTGCTGAGTTGTCTCGTCTGTCAAACAAAGAGGGAAAGGCAGCTATGCTAATAGGGGACATAGATATAGCAAGGTTGATGGTTAATGTGCAGCAGGTTGAAGAAGAGAAGTTAAGGGATAGGGAAGAATTCAGAAACAAAAAGTCTAAGACAGAGAATGAGTCGAGGCAGCAAAGGAGTAATGTGAACCGTTCTTCCTTTTAACATAAGCAAAAGGGGCCTGCTCCATCATCTGATAGTGCACCTGCACCAAGGAACAGAGGTGAGTATAATAGTCAAAATTCACAGAACTTCAGAGCTAGACCGGCTCAGTCTCAAGGTAGTGTGGCACAAGGAGGTAATTGTGCTCCTACATGTGCTAAGTGTGGTAGGAACCACCGAGGTGCTTGTCATAATGGCTCTACAGGATGTTTCAAGTGCGGTCAAGAGGGCCACTTCTTGAAAGAGTGTCCGAAGAACAGGCAGGGAAATGGAAATAGGGGCAATAAAGCCCAATCTTTTTTAGTTGCTCCACCAGACATGGCTGCACCTAGAGAAGCTACTTCAGGTACTGGCGGAGGAGAAAACCGCCTATATGCGATCACTAGTCATCAAGAGCAAGAGAATTCTCCAGATATTGTCACTAGTATGATCAAAGTCTTTACTCTTGATGTTTATGCTTTGCTAGACCCAGGAGAAAGTTTGCCTTTTGTGACTCCTTCTGTTGCAATGAATTTTGATGTTCTTCCTGAGACTCTTTGTGAGCCCTTTTGTGTTTCTACATCTGTTGGGGAGTCTATTCTAGCTAAGTGAGTCTATCATGATTGTACCATTTCCATCAATCACAAGAGCACCATGGCTGAATTAGTTGAGTTACACCTGGTTGATTTTTATGTTATTCTGGGTATGGACTGGTTTCATGCCTGTTATGCCTCTATTGATTGTAGAACTCGAGTTGTTAGGTTCCAGTTTCCTAATGAGCCAGTCTTTGAGTGGAGGAGTAGTTCAGAAGTGCCTAAGGGACGTTTTATTTCATACCTTAAGGCAAGAAAGTTAGCTTCCAAGGGGTGTGTTTATCACTTAGTTCGAGTTAATGATTCTAGTGTTGAGACACCTCCTATTGAGTCAGTTCCAGTTGTGAGTGAGTTTCTAGAAGTCTTTCCAGATGATCTACCTAGAGTCCCTCCTGAGAGAGAACTAGACTTCGGTATAGATATTTTTCCCGATACTCGTCCAATATCTATTCTACCATATAGAATAGCACCAACAGAATTGAAAGGGTTTAAAAAGCAGTTGAAAGATCTCCTTGAGAAGAGTTTTATTTGACCAAGTGTCTCACCTTGGGGCGTTCCGGTCTTATTTGTGAGAAAGAAGGATGGTTCCCTTATAATGTGTATAAATTACTATCAGTTGAACAAGGTTACCATCAAGAATAAGTATCCTCTTCCAAGAATTGATGATCTTTTCGATCAGCTTCACGGTGCCACCTGTTTCTCTGAGATAGATCTAAGATTTGGCTACCATCAGTTAAGAGTAAGGGAATGTGATATTCCAAAGACAGTTTTCAGGACCCGTTAAGGTCATTATGAGTTTCTAGTCATGTCGTTCAGTTTAACTAATGCGCCTGCAACGTTCATGGACCTTATGAATAGAGTATTCAAGCCTTATTTAGATATGTTTGCTATCGTATTCATTGATGACATTCTAATCTATTCGAGGAATGAGGAAGATCATGCTAGCCATCTCAGAATAGTTCTTCAAACACTAAAGGATAGAGAGTTGTATGCTAAGTTCTCTAAATGTGAGTTTTGGCTTGAGTCTATGGCATTTTTAGGCCACATTATTTTCGGTAATGGAATCAAAGTTGATACCCAAAAAATAAAGGCAGTGCAAAATTGGCCTAGACCACATCTCCAACTGATATTAGGAGTTTCTTGGGGTTGGAAGGATATTATAGAACGTTCGTAGAGGGGTTCTCATCTATTTCGTCCCCTTTGACCAAGTTGACTAAGAAAATAGTGAAATTTCAATGGTCTGAAGCTTAGGAGAAAAGCTTTCAGGAATTGAAAAAGAGGTTGACTACTGCCCTAGTATTGACCTTACTGGAGGGTACTCAAGGTTTTGTGGTGTATTGTGATGCGTCCAAAGTTGGTTTGGGTTGTGTGTTAGTGCAGAATGACAAAATTATAGCTTATACCTCCAGACAGTTGAAGGTTCACGAGAAGAATTACCTAACCAATGATCTAGAACTGGCTGCCGTATTGCTTTGAAAATATGGTGTCATTATCTTTATGGTGTTCATGTGGATGTGTTTACCGACCACAAGAGTCTTCAGTATGTGTTTAGCCAGAAAAAGCTTAATCTCACACAGAAGAAGTGGTTAGAGTTACTCAAGGATTACGACATGAGTATTCTCTATCACCCAGGTAAGGCTAATGTTGTTGATAATGCCTTGATCAAGTTGTCTAAGGGTAGTACTGCCCATGTAGAGAAAGAGAAGAAAGAACTAGTAAAGGATGTGCATAGACTTACACGATTGGGAGTTCGCCTAATGGATTCCACAGAAGGAGTAGTGGTGATGAACGGGCATGAATCATCATTAGTGTCAGAAATGAAAGAGAAACAAGACCAAGATCCTATTTTGCTTGAATTGAAGGCAAATGTTCATAAGCAAAAAGTAATGGCTTTTGAAAAAGGGGGAGATGGTGTATTGAGGTATCAAGGTAGGTTGTGTGTACCAAGGGTAGATGAACTCCAAGAAAGAATCATGGAGGAAGCTCATAGCTCCAGATATTCCATTCATCTGGGTCCCATAAAGATGTATTGTGACTTGAGAGAAGTATATTGGTGGAATAGTATGAAGAAAGGTATTACTGAGTTCGTTCCTAAATGTTTGAATTGCCAACAAGTTAAGGTAGAGCATTAAAGGCCTGGTGGTATGGCACAGAATATAGAGATTCTAGAATGGAAGTGGGAGATGATCAATATGGACTTCATTACTAGGTTGCCACGGTCTCGCAGGCAACATGATTCTATTTGGGTGATTGTTGATAGAATGACAAAATTAGCCCATTTTTTGCCGGTAAAGACTACCCACTCAGCAGAGGATTATGCCAAGTTATATATTCAGGAGGTAGAAAGACTTCATGGAGTTCTTGTTTCCATTATTTCAGACAGAGGTGCACAATTACTGCACGGTTTTGGAAGTCATTCCAAAAAGGTTTGGGTTCGAAGGTGAACTTGAGTACTGTTTTCATCCTCAAAAATATGGTCAAGCAGAGTGCACTATTCAGACTCTAGAAGATATGTTGAGGGCCTGTGTAATTGATTTCAAAGGTAATTGGGATGATCACCTACCTCTCATTGAGTTTGCCTATAATAATAGTTACCACTCTAGCATCTAGATGGCTCTGTATGAAGCTCTTTATGGGAGAAGATGCAGATCTCCTATTAGATGGTTTAAAGTTGGTGAGGCTCGATTTATTGGACCAGACATAGTTCATCAAGTTATGGAGAAAGTGAAAGTGATTCAAGAGAGGTTGAAAACAACGCAGAGTCGTCAGAAATCCTACACTGATGTTAGGAGAAGGGAGCTAGAGTTTGAAGTAGATGATTGGGTATACTTGAAAGTTTCACCATGAAGGGCGTTATGAGATTTGGGAAGAAGGGAAAGCTTAGTTCTATCCGGTATTTCATATTTCCATGTTGAAGAAGTACATGGTATCAAGGATAGCTTGTCTTATGAGGAGATCCCTGTTCAGATTCTAGACCGTCAGGTTCGCAAGTTGAGGACCAAAGATGTAGCATTAGTCAAGGTTCTTTGGAGAAATCAGTTTGTTGAGGAAGCTACTTGGGAAGCTGAGGAGGATATGAAGAAGAGATATCCACATCTCTTTGAGCCCGGAGAAATTCCAGACCAAGGTACTAGTTCTCTTCTTAGTACTCTTTAATTGATATGCTTAATGTGTTAGATTTGCTTGTTAGGGTGTTTGAGCTGAATGATAGATGTTACACCCTTAACCTTAAGAGTAATCTCATTCGAGGACGAACGTTCCTAAGGGAGAGATATTGTAACACCTCGCTACTTTAAAGAACTAGAAAGAACTAACATTAGGAAGAAATCGATTTTGGAAAGTTTGACAAAGTTAAGCTAAGTATGAGTTTTGGGTAAAATTCAAATGACCATAACTCCTAGCTCAGGATGCTTTAGGTGTTATACTAGATACCGTAGGATATATATTTGAATTACCTTTCCAATGCCGCTGAGTTTGCTCGATTCTGAGTTCGTATGAGGGAAATATGTCCATTTGAAGTTGGGCTGTCTAGATAAGCAAAATCAAAAACCGGATTTCTGAAGGGTATTTTGGTCTTTTCCATACCCAATTAAGTTAATTCGTTTTCAACAATTAAATTGGGTTCTTTAGACAATTGGAAATTTATGCTAGGGTTTTTGGAGAAAGAACTCAAAAGGAGAAAGGAGAAGAAAAGTTCAAGATTCGTCAAGTTTTTGCGATTTTGGTTGTGGATTTCACCAAGGATTCAATCCTACGACTTATGTGAGATAATATAGCATTGGGTTAGTTCACTTACGCGCCAATCATGATTCAATTCCACGAATTTATATTCTTGAAAGTATAGAAATTGAGTTCTTAATGGGTTTTGTTGAAATCCTATTGGGTTCTTGAGTTGTTGAAATTGTTGAGAACTTCTTGAGTTAAATTCATGAAAATTGATGTTGTTTTGAGTGGATTCTTGCACATTTTGGTTTTGTATTTGATTCTAAGTGTTTGGGGAAGGAACCATTCGAATCTAGGGAGTTTAGAGTTGAAAAACGAGCAAGAAAATTCGTGAAAAATCTAGGGAGGGGGCTGGGGCGCCGTGCCACTCAGAGTGCCCCAAAAGAACTTCTGTAGTTTCGGCTCTGAGGCACCACGCCAACAAGTGCTCCCTAACCCAGCTTCTGAAGTTTGCCCTCTGGCGCCCCGCGCCACTCAAAGCGCCAGGGACGCCATGTCTTCTACCCTTTCCCACTTCTTTCTGTTTGAGTTTCCTTAATTCGTACCTATGTTTCCTACTTGATGTCCACACTCTAAGGTACGTCTAAACAATATGAAATCATCCATAACATGAGATCATAAACCTTGAATCCATAAATCAAATTCAAGGTAGAGCTAAGAGTCAAGTCAACAAAGTTCTTAGAGTTTTTCAAAAGTCTTATGCAATCATTTTAAACTTGTTTTAAAGACTTGAGTTTGAGAAATATTAGAGCCAAGTTCATTTCTTTAAATGATGTATGGGAACTAAGTAATCCCAAAGAACAAATGTTTTCACATTTAAGATAAGAGGAAGCATCGATTTCCGAATGAGTTTTCATGAGCAGTTTTGAGTTTCGCCTCTTTTAAGAAATAAGCTTTTTGAGTAATTACCTCAAATCACATAAATATTTTTGTTTTAAAACATATGAATTGAGTATGTTTTAGGAGTAGTATTGAGCACTGATATGGGGACGAGTTCATAATAACTCAATGTCTCCATAAACCATGTAGCCATCGTGGGTAGAAAGGGTCATACTTTTTAAATGATTTCTTAGTGCTTTTTAGAATAGACTAGTGGATCAACTTAGTTGAGGCGTTCTATATCCTGGCAAGTTATAGGACAGTTATGGCAACATGGGCGAGACGTTGTATCATCACTTTAGCTCATAGTGATGATTTTCGGTTAGAGAAAATCCCACAAGATTATATTTCTTTACTATAAATGTATATTGAGTTGTTACTTACTGTTTTAAATGCTTTATATAAAATGCATCTTTACTGTTGTTTATTTATGCATTGAGTTGAGTATCTATGAGTTGAGTAAACCTGAGGTAAGTGTTTCTTTCAAAATTCATTACGAGCTTATGTCATGTTCAGTTTTCCCCTCACATACTCGTACATTCAATGTACCGATGTCATTTGTCCTGCATCATTTTATGATGCAAATACAGGAAATCAGGATCAGCATACAGTGTTTCGTTGATCCAATCGAGCATCTCCGAGTCTGTTGGTGAGCCTCCTTGCATTTCGGAGGATTCCTTTTTATTGCATTACTAGTTCAGTTGTTTAGGATGATCGGGAGTTTGTCCTGACATCCCTCATAGTTATTAGAGGCTTCATAGACAGTTAGACGATATTAGTTCTTTAGTCTTATTCATCTCAATTGTTTGTTTTAAGACTTGAGTTTGTGATAAGAATCGGGTTACCAGAATAAACAAGAAAATAATGCGGAAGAAAAATTATAAAGATTAAAGACAGAAATTGAAAAATATGTGAAATTCAAGAATAAAATCCCCAATTTTAAGATAAAGTGTTAAAAACCCTAATTGATCTTAGCATTAAAAATTAGCGAATTATGACTAATTATGATACTAATAGAGTCAATTCAAGAACTTATATCAAAAGTGATCTAGACCCCTATTACGAAGAAATTAGAGACAACAATTAGTATAAGACTAATCACCTTCTTTAATTTACAAATAGAAACCGAAAATATCAAATTAATAATTAATCCTACCTCTTAAGAATCGTTCTTATAAGGTTGTAAGATAAATCCATAGTTACCACACACAAAGGTGTAAAGAAGAAAAACCTCTCAAATAATATTAATCATGTTTGTCTTCAAAATAATAAAATCAACCCATATATATAGGGAAAACCTATCCCAAATAGAATAGGATTTAAATCCTACTTTTATGGAAACTTTAAACTAGGAAAACTTTAAACTAGGTAACTTTTAAACTAAGAAAGTTTAAACTAAGAAAACAGGAAAACTTTAAACTAGGAAACTTTTTAAACTATTAAAACTTTAAAATAAAGGTTTTTAAACTAGGAAACTTTGACTTTAACCATTCAACTTTTTGGGCTCCTTTGTTGGGTTTTGTGTGGCCCAATCTTCTTCCATTTGGGCTTGAATTTGGATATCTCTTTCGTGATAAACATATTCTTCATCTTTTTATTGAAGCCCATCAACTTTAGTACAAGTTGGCTGACGTGGATGCTATCAGTTTGCCTTATGGGATAGTTGACGGTTTTATTTATAGCATTCTAGTTTTTATATGGGTTTATCTTTGTTAAGTTAAGTCTTCCGCTGAGTAGTAAGCCAGGCCAAGGGTTTGCTTGGGGCCAGCAATGGTTCTCGAGTGTCAGTCTCGCCCAGGGTGTAGACTCGGGGTGTGACAATATTGATAACCAAAACAATGGTGTCAGTGAGCCACTCAACGGCAGTAAAGTACACGAATAATGAATTTGTGCAGAAGAAGAAGAAGAATTTTAGATATTTTGTAAGTGAAAAGTCTGAGGATTCACTAGTATTTATAGCCAAGAAGCAGTAGTTCCGAAAGGTTGCAACCATTCAAAAACAAAACAATCATTCATGAAAGTTTGCGATGATGACGACGGCGGGAGGGGTCCCTCTTTCCAACTCTTTCAACAATTAGTAGAAGTGTCTCTCTATTTAAACACTTTTACTTTTATTATCACCACCAATGAGGGAGAAATGTCTTTTACTAAAGCTTAAGAGAACCTTCCAAACTCCTCTTTTTATCTTCCCTCCATTCCTCATTAATTCTTGTTATATGCCCAACAGAGAGCACATGGCTAAAGCAACTCATGAAAGATTTGCATCAACCATCGAAAGATATGGTACCACTATATTGTGACAACTTGTCAGCTATTCATTTTGCTGAAAATAATGTATTTCACACTAGGACAAAGCATGAGGAAATACAACATCATTTTCTTCAAGAAAAAGTTATGCAAGGAGAAATTGGAATGAAGCAAATTAAGACATACAAGCAAGTAGTTGACATATTCACAAAGAACCTAGACAACATGACGTTTATAAGATTTTGAAAAGCTCTTGGAATGATTGAAAGAGAAAATAAAGTTGGTGTTGAGTGGGAATGTTAAGAATTCATCACCAACTTGATTAATATCTAAGATACTTCAAGGAAAAAATTTAGAATATTCTGGAGTTGTAGAGAATTGAAGGAAGACTTCTAAAATGAGTGTTCTAGAGAGATAAATCTAGAAATATTCTAGAAAGGGAAGTTCTATAATTAAGTAGTTGGAGGAACATTCTAGAATAGAGTAGAAAATACCCTTAGCTAAATTCTTCAATCACTACCTATAATAGAGGTGATTCATTTGAATTGTAACCAACCAAGTAAGAAAGCAAGAAATAAAGTAAGCAAGAGAGCAAACAATAAGTGAGTGAGAAATAATAGAGAGTTGCTAGAGTATGAGAGCAAGAAATATTATGTGTAATAATTAAAAACTTGAAGCAGGTCTTTACTTTGCAATAATAAATTTCAAGTTGTGAGAAACCAATCCACTGCATCCGTCACGAAAAAGATTGAACAGGTACCCCATGCAAACAATGTATCTCCCGGATGTAAATATGACCCAATCTCTTTTAGTTATACATAGTTTGAACATTTTTCCAATTTCCGCTAATCTATTCTGCTCTCTGTAGGCATGGAGGACAGTAGGATCACCCAGCCTCTGAAGGAGACACCTGCAGTATTAGCTTTTAGCAGCACATAAAGCACCCCTACTGTCTTGACTTCTACGTTTTCGAGCCTTCCTCCATCAACTTTGGTTGTTTTGTGTGCAGACAAGCAAGGAGAAGAGTTCATTAGAAGAGTGAATACAGCTTCAGCTCCTTCAGCTCACTCTTCATCTATGTATATACATGGAAGTACCAGTACTCCTTCTAGTGCTCCTGTGATGGATGTAAATATTGTTCCTACTAGTTCAGTAGCGGTGCCACAAGTCTCTGTAGACACTTTTTGATAAAGTAATATATTTCCTTGTTCAGCAAAAAAAATTATTGTATCAAATCTCTTTTCTCAAGAGTGTCTATGTATTTGAGCTAAGTAGCTTGGATCTTAAAGTTCCTATTTAGGGTGTGTTTGTGTCACGCCCCGACCCTACACCCTGGGCGGGACCGGCACTCGAAGACCATTTCTGGCCCCAAGCGAACCCTTGGCCTGGCTTTCTTAACTCGGCGGAAACCTACTCAACGGAATAACTCAAAGCAATGCAATATTGCAAAACAACTTAACTTATAAAATATAGCCATAAGGCAACCCGAATCTCAAAAATAGAATATTTACATATAAATATATAGATAAGAGACTCGAAACCAGCTGACTGACTGTCTGTTTGTCTATGAAGCCTCTAACATACTGAGATGGATGTTGGGATAGACCCCGCAACATCCTAAAAAGACAAAACTAAGAACACAAATAATCGAGTCCTCCGGAAAGCAAGGAGGCTCACCACTGACTCTGGTGTGCTCAGCT